>CAJVSB020000546.1:0-41648 GCA_911865555.2 Thlaspi arvense | reverse complement strand
ATGCCATTAGTTGGACTTAAGCTTGGAATGAATGATTGATTAATTAGTTGTATATGATACAACTCAACTCAAAAATACCTTTTATTAGTGTGCAGGTGTGTAGGTTATAATACACCACCCACTAAATGGATGCGCACACAAGGAAGCACTAGCCTATCCAAGGAGAGAAATCTTGTTCAAGATACACGCAAAGTGTAAACAACATTGACAGGAAATTGTAACCTCAAAGAAAGATGCAAGCTAAGCAAACATGAGAAAAATATGATAATATGGATCAGGGAACATAGCAGGAAGTCATAAGCCCAAAGAGAGATGAAGCTAAGAAACACGAGATAACTATGCTAATATGGGTATGAACATCACGGATGATCTGAGAAAATATTTGATAGCTTTCCAGCAATAATGGAACTTTTCATAATGTATAAAATCCAACAAAATTCACAAGACAAGGAGCATAGAGATGATAAACACGAGAAATAAAAAACAAGGATAAAATATGCCTCCTAACTTATTGCAAAAGAACATTTGATGAATATATCAACAGAACTGGAGCTAAGCAAGCAAGCAAGTAATTACTTCTCTGCCACCCTACAAACAATCTTACATATCCCAAAAACATTAGAAACACATATATGAAGGTTTAGCCAACAGATATTATCTTATTTAAGCTCATGTGAACTCTTGAAGCATGGTCCCAAATAAGCAAGATTTTTTTCTTAGATGAGAAGAATATGAAGTTCCAGTAGGGTATGAACTTGAAGCAGAGCGTAGATACTAGTCAGTACATAATACACAAAAATCATGGTGTTAATCAATCACAGTGTTTTGTGTGATTCATGTAGGTTCAAACATCATTGTCATCACGAGTTTTGTGTGATTCTTTAAAATGGTACTCACTCATGTTGTGGGCTCTTCAAAGCTGCATTCCTCATTTGTCTAATTCAACGCGTGGTCGATTACAATATAATAAATAGACCAAATTCTGCAGATAGATTTGGAGGTTGGATCTATTATTTTGAAGCTATTAGTTTGGACCATACATGCACCCATCAAATTTAAGTTATTAGCCAATCTATCATTTTTGAAGCACATAAATAAATCATCAATTTTTTTTGGGGTTAGACGGCCTTATCAGGCCACATACTTCTATTTTATTTTATAATATTGCAAACAATATACAGACCCTGACTGAAATAGAACCATAGAGGGACTTTCATTTTTTATTTTTCCCAAAAGGCAAACAGAGAAATAAAAGAGCATTTCCTACTTATTGCTATTACTATTTATTGAGAAGCCCTATTACGTTGTATTGGGAATTCACTTATTAGGCAATATATACAACAACAACATTGTGTAGAAGCATCCAGCTAGTAAACTTTTAAGGGTAAAGCGAGATCAACCAGAGTCTTAGAGTAAATATGCTTACTTCAGAATTTTTCCACATGTTTTTAATCTAACAAAGGGGTATCCTATATGTGAGAATCAAAGCTGAATAAGAGATCCATAAAAGTAATTTCAAATTTTGTTGAAATTGTGTATATCTACAGTCTCCAGACTCCATACATGCAGAATAACAGATACCCATTTTCTTTTTGTTACATAAAATGTTTTTAAATAGTCAATATTCCATGGCTGTTTTTGCCAGTTATAAAAAAATGTTTTTGTCTCAGAACACAGTTTAAAAGTGCACTCAGCACCGATTCAACATAAATTAAATTAGAACAATGTTCTCAGTCTCCCAGATGCAATTTCAAAGAGTGGAACAGATCAAAATCATGCTGCTGCATGACAGCTTCCATATACTAAACTAGGCACTTGCACAATCTTAAGGCTCAATTTTACACTTAAATGATACCCATGTAGAATATGGCATTGTGCAGAAATAAAGTCACCATGCCTGAGAATCATATGGCATATACTATTCAATTTGCTTATCTAAACTACAATCATGTGGCTTCATCAGTCATGAAAATAAATCAAATAAATCATTATGTCCATTATGATTTTGACCTTCTGATCTGAAATAAAGTAGACTAAGCAACAAAAGAAAGAAATCAACATGTCATATAATTAGATTGGAAGTGGTTATTTTATTTAAAACCCCACTTCTATGACTTCATGACAGTTCTCTGGATGTAAGATTGCACATAAGTTCTTCAAATCATCAACTATGCTACAAATAATAATTTTGTAACACATCAAACAAAATGATTTACAAATAGGATTTGGAAGTCATTTTATAAACACACAAGTTTTAACCTATTTAATTCTCAATGTAATGGATTCGGCAAACAACACCTAAGGGGGCGTTTGGATGGGGGGATAGGATATAGGGTGACAAAGATAAAACTAGATAAGTTTATCAGAGGGACAAATTTTATCACATGTTTGGTTTAACAGATAATAAATGGGATAAAATTTTTGAAAAGTAAGATAAAACTGTGAATTCACCAAAAAGCTCTTTTTTGTATGAGTTAAAAAACAAAAAAAAAAAAAACAGATCTGGGTTAAAAAAAAAAAAAAACTCAGATGCAGAACCCCATCCAATCGATCGCACGATGGACTCAGCAGCTGGTCGGATCAGATAGCCATCTGCGTCGGTCGGCGGCAGATGGGTCGTCGTCCTCTCTATGCATCGTCAGCGGCGGCGGCGGCGGCGTTCCAGCCAGGTCGGATTATAGGTGTCCTTGTCGGGCCATGAGCAGAGACCGTCATCCTCGTCCTCTGCGGCCCCACGAGCGTCATCGTCGGCCACAAGCGGAGCCCGTCGTCCTCGTCCTCTACGACCCCACGAGCGGAGCCCGTTGTCTGCCCCGACTCCCTTTGGTGTCACAACATGATGCGGGAGAACAGCGAGGGTATTGCTGTCCAATGCGTAAAGCTTATCAGGGGGATAAATTTTATGCCCTCGGAATCGCAAGATATGCTATCTGGTAGATACAGATACATATCTATATCCGGTTCCATTACACGTCAACCAAACACGTGTAACGGCTGATAAAACTTATCTTCTTAGCCCTTCTCAGCCTTACTGAACGCCCCCTAAGATGATAATGACAAAATCACTATACAATGTAAACGACAGCTCAATTCATTATAAACAGGGAATAGAGCCCCAGTGTCTACAAATCCTTATTTGGAACGTGTTTTCAGAACACTGGCCAAAAATGAAATGCTAATAGCCTAGTATCTAAACGTCAAGATAATCCCGCAAGAGCAAGAATTTTCTTGCTTCAATTAAATAAAAGAAAATGGAACATCAAGAATTTCTGCCGCTGGTTCTTAGCTGAGTCCATAATAATCTCAAATAGGTCTAGAGAAGTATAATGACTCCAATTCAAGAAGAGAAGCAAGGAAACCGGGCCAAAAAATTTTGAATCTCTTTTTTCGATCAGTGCTTAAGAATCCCTCTAGAAACTACACAATCTCCCACACCAAATCATCACACTAAAAATCCAATCTGTGTTTGTGGAAGAAAGATCTGTATCTGTACGGCACAGAATCCATTTAATTCAAAGCCGATTCGAACGGAAAAAGATCGATCCTTCACTTCAAGTGCAATTTACCAGCTACAAGGGTACTATCCACTCAAATTCGAAAAACTCAGAACAGAAACCACGGAAAAAAGATCGATCCTTCACTTCAAGTGCAATTTACCAGCTACAAGGGTACTATCCACTCAAATTCGAAAAACTCAGAACAGAAACCACGAACCTAAGAGTACAATCAGATCGAACAGGCGTTAGAATTCTAGTGCCAAAAGCATTGAAGAATCGCAGACAATGAAAACAAGAAAAGTTGCATAGCAAAAGATAGAGGACTATGTAAATGCCGGTAGATACAGCAATGTAATAGTTTTACCTCGCTTAAGCTTGGGGCTTCTTCGGCTTTGACTTCCCCCATGGATGACCGGACCGGAAGTTTCAGCTATGAGAGGCGGCCAGCGAAAGAAGAGGAGGCGGATGTTGTTAGGTTAAGATAAACAGTACCACTCAACAGGACCGAGTCTTGAGTAACCAAATTACCGCGCTCGTGTGAACTTGATGCTATCTACATGATAGCTGGTGTTAATTCGTGAAATCAGATCCGTTAACAGTAATACTGATCAAGGGATGTCAGGACATTTTTAGCATCAAATAAATACGTTGCGTGTGAGAGCTGGCAAATGAGAATACTCGATAGGGTGCGGCTCAATGAGTCAGTGACTCAGTGACGACTCGCAATTGTGCACGCGCAAAGTGTCGCGCACCCAGTTGTGACGTGGGCGCGATGCCCAAAAGCTGGAATGCATCATGGGCCATAAATTTAAAATAGTCAATATTTAAAAGCTTTTTTAAGAAAATTATAAGAAAAACAGCATGTTTGCACTTGATTACTCTCTTCAATTTTTTATAATAATGAAAATTTATGAATTTATTATCTATAAACTGATCCAACCTTAAAGTTACTTAGTTGAATGCCAATTCCTCCACAAAATTTTCAATTAAATACAATAAATAAAAATTTTTTAAATTGTTTTTTGTTTTCTAGAAAAAATAGTTGGAAGATGAATATAATTATAGTGCGCGGGGCATTGGTAATATTTTTATTTTCCTACAAAATATAAGTACATATAAATGTAAAATTTATTTAGTGCGGCAAACTCCTATTAAGGGTAAATTAAACCATATGATTTAGTTCTTTTGGTAAGTAAAAATAAAATAAATCAAAATTATTATATCTACATTGGTTATGATGCAAAATAATAAAGCAAAAAAAGATTAATAAATATGCATGAAATTTTATATTATAAAGATAAACTCTCTTCTCCGTTTCCTAGAGTGTGCAAACAAAAAGTTTAGCTTGGTTTTTTATAACTAAGTTTGACTTTTTAATTTTTAGTTTAAGTGTTCTAAAATTTAAAATAAACCAAATTGGTCACAAACCAAACTGAATTCAACTTAAATTTTAGTTTGGTTTAGTTTTGTTTGAAATTAGTTTTATATTTTTAATAATTATTAAATAAATTATTTACATGTATGCGTATTATATGCAGGCATATGTGTGTGTATGCATGCATTTATTTTAATATGCATAAATATTAAAATAATATACAATAAATAATTTATATAAGAAATAAAAATATAATATAAAGTTCAGGCAATATTTGACTAATTTCTTTTTAAAATTTAATAAAAATATTTTTATTTTTAATCTCAGCAAAATACCAAAAAATGTTTAAATATAATTTTAGAATTTGAAAATACTTCTTAATTTTTGTAAGGGAGAGAAAATTTTTGTTGAGTAGCAAATTTTAAGAAATTTGGTTTACAAATTAGTTTAATTTGGATTCTAAATCGAATTAAACTATAAAATTAAATTATTTTTGGCCCAAACCAAACATATCAAATTTAATAAAAATCAAACCAAATCTTAAAATTTAGTTTAACTTTGTTTAATTCGATTAATTAGTTTAGTTTTGCACACTCCTACCTTTTGGTTATATCTTGTTATAATTTTTTGCAATATTTTAAAGGAGAATATCTTGTACTTCCTTTCTATTAGCCTTAAGATTTTATATTAATTTTGTTAAGGACAAAACAAATTCAAATTATTATATGTATATTTATAATGAATAATATAGACAAATTATAATATTAAGTTTATTATATAACTACGTACACTACATGTGCTAAAATGTGAAACTGTCAAATTAGATATGTACATAGTAAATTGATTATATTTTATTATAAAAAAAGTCAAAAATAATAAAATCAAATTTATATGAAACAAGATTCAAATAAATTTATTTTAATATATAATTTATCTTATATACTATTTTATATTAAAACAGTTTATTATATCAATCTCATAATTATCTTCTAAAAAAGTCATTTCTAAAATCTATACGATATAAGTTTTAAATAGTAAAATATAATTATGATATAAATAAAATTCTGAATTGAATTTATTTATAAAATAGACGTACTAATATTTAAATGTATATATTATATACACATTTTATACTTATAAATTAATAGATATAATTTTTCAAAGTGGGTCATTCTAGTAAGTCACACTATCAGCAGATAGAATGAGTATACCATAATGTTTTATCATATCACAAAATATATAAGTCAAATTTGTAGATATCTAATTTCGAATGAAAGTAGACGTTATAAGTTTTTTAAATATATATATTGTTATTTTTGACGACAAATTCAAATTTTTAGACAATTTTTAACTTGGTCAACAACTTTTGTTAAAAACAATTTTACAGTTTGGCATATCATTGAAAATTTGATCATTTTCTCTCAAATGGTGCACGATAATTTAATAATTCTTTTTGTATTTGAAAATAGACTTATTGAAGAGTATTCAAGAAGTTTTTAAGATTTTTTGAACGTTCGAAACTATTTTATTTGAATTTTTGAAATGAGTCTTTGAGCTGTTACTGTTAACAAATAATTTTGTCTTTCATAAAAGTTAACGTCTCTCCAATATCTCTTTGGTATTTTTGCCTATAAAATGAGTATAAATTGAAGGGAGAAGTACATAAAACAAGCTCTCAAAGCATCTTTAATCTCTCTCTAAAATTTTTTGTACTATATTATTTATTACTAAATTAAAGAGTGCATAAAGTAAATTATTTTATTCTTGAGAGTGTCTCTTTGAAATGAGATTATTTTTATACATGAGTGGTAGCTAATCCTATTTAAGAGAAAGTATTACATTACTCTTTATGTTAATTACTATTTGTATTGGTGTTTAAAACTTATCGAATCAAAAGTTTTGTAATTAGGATTTCTTACCTCCGCCAAGTGTAAGGGACTTTGTTTGTACTCGAGCTTTCTTGCCTCCATTAACTATAAGAGATTTAGTGAAATCTTGGTCGATTAGAGCTTGAGAGAGTAGACATAGATTTGAGTAGCAAGTCGAACTATTATAAAAGAGTTTGCATCTCCTATCCTTACTCTCTTTACTTCATTTATAATTGTTTATATTTACTTTGGATAAATTGTATTAATTTAATTTTTTAATTTTTTTTACTTAGTTTGCGTGAAAAATACTAAATTCATTCCTCTCTTGGGTTGCCTTTTAGAACAACACTTTCCTTTTTCAATTTTAAATTTTCAAGTCATTTTCTTCTTCAACATTTCATCCTATTATATTAGGTTTAAATTGTTCATTGAAAACATTTATAGATTTTTTTCCTAATGTGGCACAAAAATGACCCCACTAACAACCTAATATATAGTAGGTAGGGGCAAAAAAGTCATTTCCACACCCCTAACAGGAGGAGGCCCATATATTAAGAGATATTATTATAAATAAGATTGGACAAAATATATTTATATGGTATCTTATCCTTTGAAAATCAGAGATTACAATGATTACAAATAAAGTAAATATCTTAATCCTATGTTGAAGGTCTATAGTTCCATTTACATTATATATATTTATTTATTGAATTGAAAATTATAATGTTATAATTATTATCTTTCATTAAAGTAGATTAATATTTTCTGTTTACACTATTGTCCATAGCTTCGAATTTTAAAGAATTCTCAATCTCTGCCAATTTATCGAGGGAATGCGCCACTTAATTTTTGTTGGATATATTTGAACATATTTGAAAAAGGTTCAAGAATGATAGGGTGTAGCGAAGAGGTACTAGTTGGTGAATTGACACAAGTTAAATTCATTCATTTGGATGATTCATTTGTTTATAAGATTAAATGAATAATTAATGACACTTAAATTAATGTGTATGAGATGTCCAATACATGTATAGACATTGTACATTCACAGTCAGTAAATTTATGCATTATCGGACACCAATTCAAAGTATTAAAATTTCTATACGGGGGAGATGTGTCTCTCCATTTGGATGATACTTGGGAAGTACAAAAATGCAATTAAGTATGATTTATTAAGGCATGCAAATGGGGAATGGGGAAAGGATCTTTGAGTTCATATTAGAGTTAATTTTGATTTTCGTATGAACGTGTATAAAAATTTTATCTCAAACTTACAACTGAATTTTGACATTGTATTTATTTGTGTAAGTGTTACTTTTTCATTTTGACATATATAGTCAAATTTTGAATTTCAATTTTCACATGTACTTGTACATTACCAAAATTCAATAGTTCTCTTCCCCGTGGACCCAAAAACAAAGAAAGTTGTTAGCAAGAACAAGTAGAACTTTGATGGCAAAAACAAGAATACTCACATCTGCATAGGACTCTTTGTTTCTTTGCAAAGCATTACTCTATTGTAGGAAGAGGATTATAGGATAAGAGTATTGTTATAATTTACTTGCTTTTAAATACCAAGTATGAGGTGTATATAAACCACACTGATTACTTATATATAAATACTAAATACATGTATTATCCTATACAAAACACATACACACAATAAATTTAATCATTTAGAACTAACAAAAGACAAATATATAGAGTCATAAGAACTATTTTTTAAAAAATCAAGTTATTTATTTTCAACACTCCCCCTTATTTTGAAATTTTCTTCTTCACTCTAATTTTTTTATCTTAAATTTCAAAAATATTCAAATTTGAGTGGCTTTGTAAAAGCATGCACAATTTGATCTTGGGTCTTCACATAATTGAGCTCCACTTCAATGGCTTCACGATGCTTGGGAAGTATTTTTAGTTCCCAAGTATTGTTATTTTTCAATATCTTTAATTTCTTCATCTATTGCTTGTCCATATCTTTTCTCTCATAATTTCATCAAAGTTTAAATGACTCAATATTTACAAAGAAATAATAAAGTTCATTAGTATCAAGAGTTAACTTCTCAATCTCCTCGTAGATATTTCTTGAACTTTTCATTCTTCTTGGCTTTTCAATTAACCTTTCTTCATGAATTGGAAAATGAAATAAAAGAGATAGAGTTGTGACTTGAACAGGTGTTATGGTCTTTTGTTCATCTTTATCTGCAATATATGGAAGAAAGTCATATACTTTTTATTTCTGAATCTTCCAATTTCATACCCCCTTTTCATCAAATTTAACATCTCGACTTACCACTACTTTGCGATTGTTTGAATTATACAACTTGTAACCTTTGAAACTTGAATCATAACCAATAAAGACACGCTTGATACTCTGATCATCAAGTTTAGATCTCTCTTATTGTACATGAACATAGACAATGCTTCCTAAGATTCTCAAGTGTTTGACACTTGACTTCCTTCCTATTCATCTTTTTTGAGGAGAATAGTTAGACAAATAGAGTAAGAAGTATTTACTTTTACAAATGAATTTTAATTTGATGGATTCACGCACATTGTTAAGAATAAGTTGAAGTGGTTTAGTTGCTCTTGATGCGGTCTCATTTGAACAACTTTTTCTAGCATTCTTGCCAAGAAAACAAGCTTCACATAATTTATTAGAATGTTTGATTTTAGTCATTCCATATATCATCTTTTTCTCTACTATAGCTTTAGGTGTTTCAAAATTCAAATGACCAAATCTCATATACTAACACCTTCTTTCATCTTGCACACTAGCATTCAAACACCTTGCTTCAATTGTCTTGACATTCAAAAAAAAAAATCTACTTTTTAGTGCATACATTTTAGTAATGAAATTATCATTGGGATCACTAAATCAAAGGTGCATATTTTTCATGTGAATATCATATCCTTGTTCAAGAAAATTGCCCCAATTCAAAAAATTACTTATTAATTTAAGCAAATAATAAACATCTTTAATCAACTTAAGGCTACCATCTTTAGAAGCTATTAGAATTGTATGTATCTCTTTAATTTAGATTTTTAAAATATCTCCAAAAGACACATTATCTCTCACTTTCTTATTGAGTTCTACAAACTTGTCTTTGTATCCCGTACATATGATTGTTCGCTCCACAGTCCAAGAATGAACTATTGTCATTCTAGTCTTCTTTCTTGAGTGCTAGTAACAAATTTGTCTTTTCTTTTTCTTTCTCAGCATTAATAAAATGAGCATATTCTTCATCATTATTACAACATTATCAAGAATAATAATTAAGCAAATCATGACGATTATAACACTCAATGTGATACTTCTCATAGCTTCTCAATGTGATATGTCATCTTTCTCTTCCTTTTTCTCCTCGATGGCCATGATCTCTAAATGGTTGTTGACTTTTTCTTCAATGTTGGAATTTTTTCTATTACTTCTTTCTCTTCCTCCTTGGTCACGATCACATCCCTTTCCTTGTTCAGTTCTTTTAGACTCTTGTCTTGTCTATCTTCCTTCAGGGAAGTCTTTGTTTTGCTCAAGTAGCTCTTTTTGTCTTCCCTTGATCTTAGCTTCATAGGCTTGTATAGAGAACACTCCAATTGCTTAATAAGCATGGAGTTCAAATCTTTTGAATTCTCAATGACACACACTATATAATCAAATTTTGGTGTTAAAGAATGAAGAATCTTCTCAACTACATGAACATTTTTTACATTATCTCTATATCTATTCAATTGATTCACAATTACCTTCACCCTTGAACAATAATTCAAAATGGATTCATATTGCTTCATTTTCAAAATTTCAAAATCACCTCTTAGATATTGAAGTCTCACCTTCTTCACTTTGTCTATTTCTTGGAGAGAATTTTTCAAAATCTCCTGAGCTTCGTTTAAGGTGATTGCATCAACCATGTTCTCAAATGTCTAAACATTAATGGATAAGAATGAGGGCTTGTTGGTTCTTCTTCCTAATTTTTGACAAAGCCTCTTTGTCATTTTGTACCAAATTCTTTTCATTGGTAGGCTTTTCATAACCCTTCTCTGTAATCTCACGCGTATCTTGTGAGCTAAGTTAGCTTTCATTATTTTGTTTTTTGAGATGAGGAAACTAGAAAACAAGAACTCCACTATTTGCCATCTGCCTAATTTTTCGCTCTCAACATTCTTTTCTCAACTTCAAGAATTTTTGGTTTTGATACCATTTTTTTGTAGGAAAAGCATTATAGAAGAAAATGTTGCTTTTAAATGCCAAGTAAAAGGCATATACATAGGTATAGATAATAACCATTAAACTCTACTTACATGAACCATATTAATTACTTATACATAAAAAATAAATGCATCCATTCTCCTATACAAAGCATATACACACAATGGATTTGACCATTTAGAACTTTCAAAAGACACATGTATCTATTCAAGAGAAATATTTTAAAAAATTCTAATTATGTATTTTTGACATGATTAGCCAGAGAGAATACCCTCGAGGATAATCAAAAGAGACCCGAATTCCATGGCAAAATGGGCACATCTTATTGGAGCTGTAGCCTCTGCAACATCCACACTAAAATTTTCTCAGATTCTTTCTACCATTGACGCTATAACCTCTTCGTTGCAACCCAACTCCAATAGCGTACAACTCAAAAAAGTTTGTGGCATTAGATTTTACATTCAAATAACAGAACTCTAGAGGAGACCAATGGGCACCAAGAGTACCAGAGATGAAGGATTTGTCTTCAACATTGATCTTTGTGGTCACCTAGTCAAAAAGACAAAGCAAGTTTTGCCACTTTGAATTCATGGGGTATTTACTTTTTCCAAAAAAATTTTAGCGTTTCCGTTTGCTACATGTGCCAACCAACTACAGTAACTTGGTCACCATTTTTAGCTTCCAAGAGTCCATGCAAGTTGAGCCTATTTTTTTGTATGTAAAGTTATGATAACGGACTTTTTTTTTGCATTCTTTCTCCTTTTGGGTTTTGTAAGAGAAGAGAAAAAAGAATAGAAAAACAAAAAGAAACAAAGCAGTGATAATCGGTGAGGACAGTGGTAAGTGAAGGCAATGAATGATGGCTAAGATGAAGGTAAGATTAGTGTAAGATGAAGGCAGCTGAGTTGAAGGCGAGGATAGTGGCTGACAAAGGCGAGATTGGTAAGAGATGAAGGCTCTAAAGGCGTAGATCCAGAGGCAATCGCAAATGTCGTCTTTATGTTCGATGATTAGGAGGCCTCGTAGCCTTCATCTCAGCTTCTAATCTCAAATTGGAGTTAAAGAAAGAAGGTAGATAGGGTGGTTGGGTTGGTTAGCAAAGATTTGGCGGGATAGGGTGGTTGGGTTGGTTAGCAAAGATTTGGCGAGCGAGTTCAAATGGTAATTGTGGGGATAGTTGGGTCAGGGAAAAGGGAGACCAAAGGTTTGAGCAACTCATTGGCTATGATCTAGCTGGAAGATGATTTTGCAGCTAAACCCAGTCAATCTTGAAACACAATCGAACATTATCCCACTAAAGTTTTGACTGGTCTGCAATTTTGCTTCGTCGACTTCGTCCTCATCAATCTATGACTAGACAATAAATTTGACCCTAAACCCAGCCACCTATTTTGTCGATCTAGTTTATCAGTTAGAGACTTAGTGAACAACGACCATGCGGTGGGAAGAAAAACGATGGTCAAATGCAAGAGGAGGACTGATTTTGTAAGGACAAAATGATCATTTTAAAATTACTGGGGACAATTTTGTTCCAAAATAACTCTCTCTCTTCTATTACAAAACCAGATTTTACAAACTATTTGAAATAGTTTTGAAAAAGACAGAAAACTGATTTATTTTCTACCTTTGCTTTTTTCAAGAAGTTTAAACAAACAATCTATTTTAGATCAAAAGTACTTTCTTAATAAAAAAGCACTTTCTTTTTGAAAAATAAGCCCATCCAAACGGGCATATTTGTTTACCAACCTAGTCTATATTTTGAGGTCAGATTTTCTTTTGGCGGAGACTACGGTACCTACTCTAAAAGAGAGTGTTTTCAAACATTACTCACGTGGATCAATCGTTGCTGATCACGTGGACAGTTGTTTTTTATTGTCACTTACCCATCCGCACGGTAGACACCCTCCCCGTCGCCTGAATGCAAACAAGTGTAGCAGCAAGGAGCTTCGTCCTAGCGCTGTCCGCCCCTGTACTTCCGTCGGGCTCCCCTGCCTCACTGGACAGTGGGCAGCGGTTTTTCTGTGACAACTTCTGTCACACCCGAAAAGCCTCCAATGGCTTGCATCACCTGAAATTGCCTCCTTGCCTCCGTTATAAACTCCCTCTCCTCCGGAAGTCATGAGGGTGACGTCCCCCGTCGTCCAACCCAGGAAAGCCGCCTCCCTGTTTTGCCGTTTCCCTCCGCCTTTTGGTCAGACAAAGGTCCACCTGGACGCATTTCTGTCATTTTGTTCCTCTCTTTCATTCAGGGCAGAGATCCACACGAACGTTGGGCGTGCTCTTAGGCATCCCAGGCATTTGATTTCAAATTCAAAAGCAGTAAGTGAAAGGGCAGCACAAACTCGGCAAATTTATGTTTATATTAATTTTTTTTATTTACTGATTTCTTAGAAGAAATCGGTTCTCGGAACCAATTTCAGACCGGGGAAGCAGGATAGCTCCCCTCGGAGCTCTGTTCAACTCCCGTCGTCCGACAGGAGCTCTGGAAGCTCTGCCGCCGCCCAGCTCTGGGCGCTTGGGGCTACGCCGGCTGTCGGCGATGCCACAGCTGCAGCCGCAGTCGGCCCTTTCTTCTCCTTTCCCATTTTTCTTCCTGTGGCCGGCAGGCTGCAAATGGAAAGCCCAGTCCAGAGAGCTCTGTTGAAGAGCTCCCTCCGGTTCATGCTTCTGCATCACCTGAAAGCCTCCAATGGCTTCTGCAACACCCCGCTAACCAACGCGTGTCCTTGGGCTAGCGTCTGGGTCCATACAGCCACCAGGGAGGTTGAGTTGTTGAGGATGAGAGAGTGTTGATCGTGTGCGAATGGGTAAGTTTGAGTTAATAACAATTGGCTCACGTGGCACCTAACAATTGGTCCACGTGGAGTAGGTTCCAAAACCATATATTTAGGACATGTACCAGAGTGTTCACCTTTTCTTTTTGGAAACAAAATGCCTACACAAACTGGCGTTAAAATAAAGCTCACGAACTTGATTGCCATATAATCAAATAATAATTACTCAAAAACCGGAAAAGGTCAAAAAAAAAAACAAAAAAACAAAAAAGAGAGAGAGAGAGTTTCATGTTCAAAAAGAAAACAAGGACAATCTATATGATTCAGTTTTCACTGATTTAAATAAAAATAAATAAAAGTAAGGGTAAAACCATTTCATTTAATTTATTTATCCATCCAAATGATGCATCGGAGGCTCTTTCCCTCGAGCAGTAGATCAAAAGCTCTGTTAATGTCATGGAAACCAACTTCATGGGATATGAGCGGATCCAACTTGAGCTCCTGCAGACAGAGAAAGGACTGTCATCACAAAAAACACACACACAACATAACCTCTTTTACATCATTTTTTTCTCTCCCATTTTTTTTCTTTAAAAAATTATTAGTTTCAAGTTAGGACCCTTTTGCCAAGATCTGGATTTGCACATAAGAACCAATGCTTGGCGGACACTGTTGAGTTTGGGTCCTGGCTAAATTTGCTTGTTGAGACAGTAGTTGGATCGGGCCCAGCTCTGCTCTCGATGGGTTTCAAACGAATGGGTCCAATCATGATCGACTGTATGAAAAAATATTAAATCGGATCTATTTAACACCCAGCTGTTTAAATTAAACGCTCACTCCATGTTTTCTTTTTTCTTTCTTATGGTAAAAAAAAATGCTTAAGATTTTGATAGAATTTGAATATGAATTTAAAAATTTTATTTCAACTGTTTGAATAAATGAAATTAAAAAATGAGATTTAAATTTATATAATTTGATAAAATTTTACTCAACAAGGTGAAATCCCTTCAAATCTAATCAAAATTACTAAGATTCCAAGAGATTTAAATTTGAAAGAATTATTGTAAAAAATTTCAATTATCTTTCCAACCCCTGCCACTCATTAAAATTCTTCCTCAGCTCAACTCTAAACAATAAATAAAATATTTTAAAATCTATAATTTATTTTTATTATCTTATATAATTAAGTAATGAAAATTATTCACTTTTTTTGATTTACTTTTTTGAACCCATTTTTTTAAATTATACTTTTTATTAAACTAATTGTTTCTAATAAATTTAAGACCCCATGTTAATACATATGCATGTATAAGTCACGTGAATGAACAAACACGTTATGACTCATGTCAAATAATTGATTCTAATGAATTTTTAAAATAGAGATGCATCTTTATGTATAACATTTAGTTTGATGAACAAAGTAAATCAATTTTTTATCAAGAAAATAAAATTCTTTAGGAAATTTAGTTTTCATTTTGAGAAATTTTTCATATTAAATTTGATTTTAATTTTTAAAAATTACTTTTTTATAGATATAAAAAAATTAAAATTTATAAAAAGTCAATTTTTTTTATTCCAACACAACAAAATTTAAAATTAAATAAATTCTAATACCAAATACCTAGTATCACATGATGGTAGCTGAATGCTTGCAAAATATTTTAAATTCTATAATTTCATAACCATTGTAAATTCTATTATTTTATTTGTGAAAGGAAAATTTTTTTTTGTTGGAAAATAATAAAATAAATTTGCTGGTTATAAAATAGTAGAAATAATTCATAATCTATTAACAAAATAAGGGTATAATAGTAAAAACTTATTTCTAATTCCAAATATCATGTTTTTTCAAACACCAAATAAAATTTATAATTTTCAATTTTTGCTTTTTTGCCAATACTACGATAGGATTTGGATTTTAAATTTATGAAAAATCTAATTCCAAATTCCTTCTTTTTTCCTTCCAAACATAGAATTAATGGCAGATGAGGAGGAAAAGGAGAAGCTTCAGTACCTTGTTCATGTATTTTTTGGCAAGAATTGGAATGTCGGTCTTGGCTTTAATTCCTCCGAACATTGAACCCACGATAGTTTTGCCTCTGAGGAGCTCATAAGAGTTGAGGGTCAATGGCGCCCCCTGCATCTCCATCCCGATAACCACCGTCCTTCCCCAACCCTAATCTCACACAATTATACCAATTTAGTTGAATCAATGTGACTAAATTGGAGAAAGTATTCAAAATCATGAACATATTAAATAATATTCTGAATTTTAAGTCAGGACTTGGTAGAAGGATGCATACATCAAAGTAATAAGTTTGCAGCATACGACAAGTTGATTCATTTGAAGAAGAGTAAAGCCAAGTACCCTGCTATAGACGGGAGAGACCGGAAGACGAGAATTATTTGTTTAATGAAATAATATAAGTCCTGTTTGATTGATTGATAGAATAAGACATAATATGATAAGATAAAATTTTTAATCTACATAATGACCTTATTCTTATATTTCCTGGTTACTTACTTGACAAATTTTAATTTAATTTTAAGAAAAAAAAAAAGGCAAAAAAATTAAATTACTAAAATATCCCCTAAGCCCATTTGCCAGTTAAAAGCAGGAATTAGACCTTAGCCATCACAGCCACTTGGAAGTGGAAAGGAAAGTCCTCGGCCTCTCTGCTAATGGCCTTGGGATCAAAATAAGACCATCGGTGAGAGCAGTGACAGAACCTATTGCTTTGGCAGTGGCTGCGGCATCAGTACGTTAGATATCCCCTTTCATCTCTATGAAGATCTACTCTATAAATGGATTTACAGAGCAATCCCCTTTCAAGATCGGGAGTTGCGCGATGAATGGCAAGTTGACAGTGCTTGTGGCTGAGAAGTTTGGAGAAGGCATCAACAAGATGGGTTTATAGAGCAGTCCCCTTTTCAAATCGAGAGCAACTCGATAGAAGGGAAAGGTGATGATGGAAAGCCAACAGTGCTCGTGGCCAAGAAGTTCAAAGAAGGCATCGACTAGAAATTTCATGGTGGGATGACTGGACCGCGGATGGTGGCTGGCACGATGACTAGATTGCAACAGCGACGATTGTGGTGGAAGAAGAAGACACCAGAAGAAAGAAGGCAAAAGAAGCACAATATTGACCAAATATATATATATATATATACACTGTTTAAGCTTGATACATCTATCCCGCACAAACTCTGTGATAGAATTGTTTTAAAGTGGTAAAATAAGGTAAGATAGGGAGCAATTTGAAATTTTTTAACTAAGTTCCTATCTTATATATCAAATATGAAAGAAAGAGGATATAAAATGTGATAATTTTATCTAAATCTGCTTTATAACCTCAATTGAATGTGGCTACAAAAGAGGAAAAAGGAGTGATAATGTGATAATTGAGTCACATGATACGCCATGTGGATGAAAGGGAGAAACTTTCTTGGTTGGTGGCATTCCAACACTGAAGAAATTATGTGTAGTTTGAACCAACCAATAAATCATGGTTACAACACTGAAGAAACTATGTGTAATTTGAACCAACAAATAAATCATGGTTACCGACAAAGAAAGTTTCTCCCTTCATTCATATTGGCGTATCATGTGACTCAATTAAGTACATTATTACTTCTCTTCTCTTTCTCTCTGTTATTTGTTTCATTAAACGAATTGTTCTCTTCATCTACCTGGGTCTTTCCACTCTTCCGTCTATAGCACCGTACTCCGCTTTACTCTTCTCCAACCCGGTTAAAAGAAGTAATTTTGGGTGCAAGTGTTTATACAAGGATGTTGTTTACGGGAGTTTATTTTCAGTAATTTTTAATTTTTAATTAAAATTTTGATTTTATTTATTTAAATATTTCAATTTTTTATTGGACAAATATATCATAAAATTTAATTCACAACCCTAATTTACTCTTACCCAAACGGATAGTAATATATTCAACTTTTCTTAAATGAATGGATGGTTTATATATTTTAACATAAAAATAATATAAGTAATTATTACTATTTTATCAAATATTTATTTATCAATTTACTTTCATTCTTCAGCAGAATTTGTAAATATTCTTAAATTTTATACTTTCAGTATTATTCTCAATAATATATATATATGTATGTATATAATTATATATATAATACAGAAGTGAATACATATATAAGCTAATCATCATATGAGAGAGAAAGAGAGACACGTATGAGAGAGAAAGAGAGACATACCGGACGAGAGCTGTTGAAGGCATCTTGCATTACGGAAGCCAAGCCAATGCACTCGAAGGAGTAGTCGGCGCCTCCATCTGTCATCTCTCCGATCACCTGAAATTTGCCAATAAAAGCATTTCTACTTTGATTATTTGTTACTATGAAAGGCTTGCTTCTTCTTCCTCTTCTACGTGCTTTGATATTTAGAAGTAACAGTACAATTAGGCAAAGGGAGCAACCTGGGAGACTGATTTTTCTGTGAGGTCGGAGGGATTGATGAAGTCTGTAAATCCAAACTTTTTCCCTGCACAATTAATTAATTAATTTAAAAATATATACTTTATTTTTACACTCCAAATGTATTTGTTTAATCAGCAACCCACCAAGCTCAAATTTTGCTGGGTTTAGATCAACTCCTATGATCTTGGAAGCCCCAAGCATCCTGGCTCCTTCCCCAACCTGCAATATATATGGGATTTATTTACTATATTTGGAATTAATTTTCCGGGAAAATTAAGAATTACATAAAGAAGATTTATTTTATTAATTTTTAATCGATATTTTTTATACAGCAACTCAAAATATCCCTTCCTTTCTCTAGGTGTGGATAGACTTTAATTTCTTCTTGGTGAACGCTCCGGTGCCCTCCCCAAAGGGAGGGCACCGGTACAATCCCCCCTTCTGTGAGGGGGGGATTGTAAGACTCGGCTATGGGGCCCCCTCCCAATACAGGGGGCCCCGGCAGTGGGGCCCACCCCTTGTGAGAGGGGTGGGCACCGTACCCTCCCAAAGGGAGGGTACGGTAGTCTTCGCCTTTCTTCTTTTGTCAATAACAGTTAGAACTAATTTAAGATGGGAAGAAGGGAAATGGATAAAGTCATATTTTATATTTATTTATTCAATAACATCTGAAACACTGATAAATTTGTTTGAATTTTTTTATTTTTTAAAGTTTTATCTAATGAATTTATATTTAGCTACACAGATATTTTTTAAAAAATATACATAGAGTTAAAAAATAAACAAAAAAATTAAATTAATTAAAATATTTGAAGTAAAGTTAGATTTTTAAAAATAAATCAAAATAAAAAATTGAATTTCTCTGCCTTATAATAAAAGAATATGTCCAAACAAATATCCTGGAAGCACCAAACATCCCTAGTTCACTTTAGAGTTGTAAATGGGTGGAACTTTAAGATTGTAAACGGGTCGAATTTGAATTAAATCAGTAATATCTAAATCTAAATCTGATTAAATATTTTTATATCTAAATTCGATCCAAAATCTTATAAGATTTATATATATTAAACCATATCCGAATCCGATAGATAATCTGAAATTCGATAAAAAAATCTGATTTAATAGAAAATAATACTATTTTATATTTAAATTGCTTAACTCTATTCTATCAATTACATTAATTCTTAAATTTTCTAATTTTCTTAAATTTAATTCTTACAATTTTAAATTTTTTATATTATATATATAAGATTATTAATTTTAAAAAATATTATTAAAATTTATATTCAAATTTTTAACAGATTAAATTATTTAGTTTCATATTCAATCTACTTATTTTAAATTATAAATATTTATAATTAAATCTAATTTATTAAATATTTTAATTAAATTTAAATTAAATTCAAATAAAGATGCAATATATTACAGCTTAGTTCACTTACCGCAAGTCCCACAGCTCCAAGTCCGAATATGGCAACCGTGCTGCCCTCCTCCACTTCGGCAACCTTCCAGGCAGCGCCAACTCCTGTCGTGATTCACGTTTGTGAACTATTCTTTCTCAGCCCTGATGCTCCATCATTGTATTTCAATTTTTTTTTGTCGTATTTATATCTTTATATGTACCAATGTTAAAATAATATAGTTATATTACAAAAAAGTAACTTATTTATAATTATATTACTTTATATATTTTTTTAATTTTATATCGCGATAACTTTAGTTAAAAAGATTTGTAGTTTTTTTTTAAATTTTCTGAATGGGACATATTAAACAATAAAAAATTGATTTATAAAATTTTTACATTTAATAATACATAATATATTCAAAACTGCGGTAACTATTTGAAAAAGGTGAGCACTCCGTACCCTCTCAAAGAAGAGGGTACCGGAACAACCCTATATTATTTGGGAATTCCGACCGCCTCGAAAACGTGTCAAGTTCTGATATTTTGAAAAAATTCATCTGTTCCGGCTGAAACTTGCCGGGGGTGCCGGTACCCTCTTTTTGGGGAGGGTACCGGAGTCTTGTTCCAAAAATTTGGCTTTTCTTTTAGTTTCGTTATGCGAGGGTAAAGAGGAAGTCCACGCTTACCGGTGCTGACTCCGCAACCCAGCAGGCAGGCCTTGTCGGCCGGGATGCCGCAATCGAGCTTGACAACATTGTTGACGTCAACCACCGTGAACTCGGAGAAGCTGGAGACGTATAAGTAGTGGTGGATGGGGTGGCCGCCGGCGTCCGTGAACCTGCTGGTGCCATCACTCGGCATGCCCGGGAGGTGCGCCGGCGGGAACCTTGTACAGATGTTGCTCTTCGTCGACAGGCAGTCCCTGCACTGCCCGCAGTGCGGGGAGAACACTGGGACCACCATGTCCCCCTCGCTAACCTCCTCCACCTGCTCCCCCACGCTCTCCACCACCCTAAAAGTCGAGGGAGAAAAAATGAAGTCAACTAAGAATTTTGCAGCTATCAACTCAACCTCTGTACCACTTAGCTAGCAACTCTCGATACACACATTCCTCATTCCTTCACATAGAATCTACCGAACCAATTTGTTTTTCCGGCATTGATAATTTGCTTTTTAAATTTTTGTTCTCAGCTTTTCATTTTCTGTGTTTTTTGAAGTAAAAATTATTGTATAGTTTGTAAGCTAAGAAGTTGTAGAGTTTGTTCTGTCCTAAAAATTTAGAGAAAGGAATTATTATATATATATATATATATATATAAAAACTTAAGTTTATTTAAATAAAATTGATAAACTCGTGAATCTTGAAAAGTTTTATATAGTATAAAGTCCAACATATATACATATGTATTTATTTAATATTAAATAACTAGAGACTTGGATTTGGTTTGGCAATAATATAAAGAGAGTTATTTCTATTTTATTTATTTTTTTAAAACATTTCTCTAATTAAATTTTAAAATTTAGATTAATAGTTATTTTTTAATAGACACGTCTATTCAAATCCAATTGACACTTTGTTAATATACATGTTGAAAATCAGTTTTACCAAATTAATTGAAAGCTTGTTATATCTTGGAAAAATTTTATCTAATTTATTCCTTGACCCAAACAAATATGCTTATGAGAAAGGGTTTCGAGCCTTATGCCTTCGTCACTTCTCCATATTTTTCCTTACAAAAACATCACTTGAGAGTACGAGAAAACTAGCATACCAAAGGAAACTAAGTATCAAAATGGTAAACATTCCGGTACTCTTTAAAAAAGAGAATACTAAAACAATTCATGTTATTTTGGAATCTGGCTACTTTGAAAAGTGTGCCTGAAAAAAAAAATTTACTTTTGGGAGAAACATGCAAGGCAGGTAGATTGTTCTGGTACCCTCTTCTTCTTGGGCAGGGAGTCTGGGTCTATCAAAATACCCTAAACTAGCGCCACTGTCAATTGTCCGAAACTCGAATATGTTAAAAGAATAAAAGAATTAGAGGCGGTTACCCGACTGCTTCGTGCCCGAAAATCCTCGGAAAGACTGCAAATGGACCTGGAGGAGGTAAAACGGAGAGAAAAATTAGAACCAGAGAGACATTGAAAACAGATTTGAGGGCAAAAAAGGGGGAAAAAAAACGAGGCTATACTTACAGTGCTTAACTTCCAGAAGGTAACGTCGGTGTGGCAGAGCGATGTACAGGTGATTTTGATCCGAACCTCCAGGTCTTTGGAGGAGCCACTTCTATCTCTTCGATGACCAGCGCCTCTCCGGGGTTTCTGCATATTGCAGCTGAAGAAGAAGAAGAAGAAGAAGAAGAAGAAGGGGAAAAACAAGTGTGGATTGAAGGTTCAGAGCACGAGATAATTAACTGATGCCGAAAATTTGAAAAAATTATTAAATTGCCTTTGCATCTGATGGGTTTGCCTGCGGTCTGAGAGGGGCGCGTGAGCACCATGTCTTCTGTGTCCTCTGGCCTTGTTTCTCGGGGTTCTCCTCTGGCGTTCCAGATGAACAGCGCTTGCTCGCCATTTGTTGTTTATATAAGGAAATGACTGATTTAGCACACGTTGGACGACCAGATAAGATAGGCTAAAATTATGTTACTTTATTTTGTATTTGGTATATAAGGTGCAGAATTGATACGGATGAAGGTAAGAATAAATATTATGATTAAATAAAATAAAATTATTTTGGAGATGGAGGTGAGATTATTTTATCTGGATTTCTATCAAAGTATAACTAAATTTTTTTGGACAAAAATACATTCTATAAATCTGTAAAATGACCAAAATACTTATACCTTGGATCATATACTTTTTTTATAGACAAAAATATCCTTATTGTAAACTTGATTTATTTTATCTGATACCCTATCTCCTATACCGAACATGAGATAAAATTATTCATTCAAGATAAATTATATTCCACTTAATCCTTATCCTTCTCTCCTTCTCATGTCAACCGAACGTACCCTTACACGATACACCTTAAATTATCGTTGTTTACGCTTTGCATTTTAATATATTTTTATTTTACTAAAATATAAAATATAAAAAATAATAATTATAAAATATATTGTGCAAATCACCTATTAAAAAAATGTGCATACCTGGCATGGAGTTTGGTGTTATCAAAATCTAAAATATAAAAAATGATAATTTTAGTATACATTATACAAATTACCTATAAAAAAAGGGCATACTTGGCATCAGAATTCGGTCCACAGTGTGGCTGGACGTTCATTTGGCAGATGGCATCAAGTTTTCAAATTAAATATTTTTTTATTTTCTTTTAGAATAAAATATCATTTCTTGTAAAGTATGGAATAAATAACGGGACTTTACAAATATTTTTGAAAATTTAAAAGTTGGTGTTTTAAATAAAAGTAAATAAGATAAATTTTAATAAAAAAGTAAGATATGTTTATAAAATATGTAAAAAAAAATTGAAATAAGTGAAATAGTATTTAGGAGATAATTTTTAAAATGATCATAGATAAATTTTTGAAACGAAAATAAATATTTACAATTTTAAAAATAATCGTGGAGAAATTTTGGAACGAAAATAACTATTTTACTCTTACATATATAGTTCTTTTATTTTAATATTTTTATCATCTCTTTATTATTTTTTTCTTTTCCTCCCATTGTCCTCCCTGTCTCTCTTTTCTCATACATTCCCATGTTGAGCCATAGCTTCCCCTTGCCACTCTAGTGCAAACACTCCCTTAATCTGATCATTAACTAATGACCTTGCTTCCCCATCTGTCATTGTCTCCACACTCATACTATTGATTCAAGAGAGGGGGGAATTGGATAAGAGAGATAGACAATAATCAAGGGCGTTTAATGGGCTTTGCGGTGTTTGGGAGAAATGGGGAAGAATAAGGGAAGAAGAACCCTAACCATCATATGTGTCTTCCCTCTCTTGCCTCGTTCTTTTGCTTTTGCAAATGTCAATCTCCATTGCATCTCCACCCACCTTTGTTAAGCCTATTCATGAGCCTTGAACCGGCTTGGACTGGAATCGAACAGCTGGTTTCAGTCTGGAAAAAAAAAGAAGATGAATTAGGACCAAGAACCTTGAAGGCCGATTCGATTCTCATTCCGGTTCATCACTGTTCTAATCCGATTCATGGTTTCGGTTTGTCACGATTCCGGTTTCGGTTTGATCCAGTCTGGTCCATAATTCTAGTCCAGTCCAATTCATGGTTTTGGTTCTGATTCATTCACAGTTAGTTCCTGGTTCATCTGTAGTTTTGATTCCAATTCGGTTCATTCTCGGTTCGTTCTCGGTTTGTCCATGGTTTATTTGATTCCGATTCAATTTTGTCAAAACAATTTATATATTAACTTATAAATATTTTTGGGTTATTAAATATTTTTCAAATATTATAAATATTTAACCATATAAATATCTTTCAAATACTAAGTACAATAATAATAATAATAATAATAAAGAATTTAAACTTAATTATGTACCAATTAGGCTGTCTACGTATCCTCTTAGGGTTAAGAGGAATTAAAATTCACATAATTCTCTTACCTTAATTAGTGTATCCCTTTATTATCTTAATTTTCACTATCTCTAGTTCCAATTGTTTTTTCATCATCCTTTTGATTTGGCTCTGCGATAAATTCTTATTGTCTATATGTAGCCCTTGTCCAATCATCAAACATGATTGAACTTCAACATTTGTTGGGAGCACGTTTGAACATGTTTCATCTAATATTTAACCTCTCGCATTAAAAGCTTGTTTAACTGGAACTGTTGAGATAGGTGACACCAAAATATTCTTTACCATGCATGAAAAGATTGAAAATTGATCCGATTTTGCTTTCACCATCGAAGATTTTCAAAATGTTTCTTTTAAACTTGCATTTTGCCACTAAACTCAAAAGAAATTGTGAGATAATTTTTTTTCATCTAAATTTTTTGCACTTGTGCCTAACGAGGATCCTCTTAATCTTTTTATTCTTTCTAAAATTTTCATTAATACTTTACCTTTACTCTTTTTTGATTATTGGGTTGGTAATGATTCTGCTTATTGGATAGAAGTAATATTTTTATATATTTGGCAATATTCAATATACATTTTATTTAAAATATTATTTATCTTTCTTACTCTTTTTAAAACATCACAAGATATTTTTATAGTATCATAATAAATATTTAATAAGTCATGTAAATCATCTATTTTGAGACAATGATCTAAAATTGTAGCAATTAGATTAAATTTGGGAATTTATTAAAAATAATTAACCATTTTTTTCATTACATTAATAGTTCCAAATAAAGAAATATAATAATCATCATCGTACTCATATAAAACAACATCAATATTAATAGTATGAGTTAATAACAAATGAATAGTAAAATAATAAACACCAAATAATACTTGAGTACTATCATAAAAGTTTTTTAAAAATTCTATCAATTCCTTGCAAATATCCGATTGTCCTGAATATAATATCACTTGATTAACATAATCAGTAATAAAATTACATAATAAAATTCTATAAGAATAAGTTTCAATTAACAATTCATAAGTTTAATTCCAAAAAGTTGGAATATCTTTTGGAAAACCTTTGGGGGGCATTTTATTTTGTTTATAAAATTTTTCCAACTTTTTAATATATTTGGATGAAACCATAAGAAAGAAATTATTATTTTAATTGGGTTAAGATTATCAATAAATTTAATACTATCTTGCACACACAAATTTAAAATATGACAAAAACATTTAATATGAAAAAAATGTCCAATAAGTATATGTTTGCAAACTTTTTTTTAAATCAGGAATGGAAGCACTGTTTGCACTTGTATTATCAAAGGAAATAGAACAAATTTTGGTATTTAAATTATATTTATCAAGTGTCACGACCCAAAATCGAATACGTGACCAGCGCAAAGATTAGAATAAATCTCAACCCCGTAAGCTTAACAAAAATACAGAATTTAACTGAAGAACATAAAATATGATATAAATCAAATAAAATCCAAACTATACTTACTGAACTGTCAACACAAATAGAATCATGCCTGTAGTCAAATTGAGCATACTAAAATCCCAGGAATACAAAGTTTGATAAAAACAGAATAATTAACTCTGAACAATAAAGTCTAAACAGAAACAGCTGATAATGCGTACTCCTCTCAGATAGCAGGATCCACCGAACCAACGTACTTAGAATCTTGAAAAAAATAAGGGTGAGTCTATAGACCCAGTGAATAATAATTCGCACCTATGAAAACAAAGGACATGCATACAGATATAATATGTAACTTACTGAAAATAGGTTATTCACAAACACTTTCCATAGTTTAGGAAGTTCGTAATCCTGAGCGTAACACATATCGGGAAATAGAATGGCGATACACAATCAGCCTATAATAAAGACGACGACACACAGTCAGCCAGTAATCAGAATGGCAACATATGCCCGGATATCAGGATAGCAACATATCAGTATGTCCGGATAATCAAAATGGCAGCATATCAGCCATGCCGGATAACAGAACGGCAGTATATCAGCCATGCCGATAAACAGAACTCTAAAATATCTAGCACCATCACCTCTACTAGATGAGAACTCATACAAGGTACAAATCAGTTAAAACTGATTAACAGAAATCTGAAATGTCTAGCACCATCACCCCTACTATGCAAATCAGTCTAAACTGATAAATAGAAATCTAAAATGTCTAGCACTATCACCCTTACTAGATGGAGACCCGTACAGGGTGTAAATCTGCCTAATGCATAATGCCGTTAGTTGTAGTGTTCAAAAATCTGAAACTCTTTCAAAATATTATTTTCCAGAATTAACATAACAGTTTAACTAAATATTTCCATTTACTAATACAAAACTGAATCAAATATAAATAACAGACAGGGTTCCAAAACAAATTCAGAAATTACATGCATGTCCTTTGTCATATAATTTAACATAATTTAATTAGATTTCCAAAAATAGGTATATAATAAAAACAGATTTATTTTAGATATGGAAAGCAGAAAGGCTCATAAATACACATTATTACTTACAGAATGATGAAACTGAGAAATCCAATATCTGATAACACGGGCTCAACCAGAATCGTGCGATCAATCTAAAATCATAAAATAATAATATATTTCAATTTATGTTTCTAATAATTAATAAAATGAATTTACAAATCATAATACCAAATAAAATCCTAAGTTTTCGTGCTTGCTTGGAACCAGTTTAAAAAGTACTGAACGGCTAGTTTAATGCATTTATGCCCTTGAACCGGCCCCAAAACAAAGTTATTTTTATTGAACCAGATTTTAAACATTAATTTAATTATTTATCTATCTTATCATGTAATGAACCGGAAATAAACCGGTTAAAAACCGTGTGAACCGGCCCTTTATCTGTTGAACTGGCCGGTTCTTTGCACTATTTAATATAAAATGCCTTGAACCGGGGCTAAAATGGACAAATTAATGTTGAACCGGAATTAAAATAATTAAATAATTAACTTATCTACTAAGCTTATCCCTGAACTGGCTAAACCGGTCAGGACCTAGGTAAACCGGTTGGTTCTTTCTTTTATCTCTCTAATGTTATATCTTTAATTTATTATTATTATTATATTTTTTTTCTTCTTCTGGATCACGGGCTTGGGTCTATCCAACCCAACTGCCACGAATCTAGCCCAAAACCTAGCATGGGCTAGCCTATTCGGGCGTGGCCTAATTTCCTAAACCCAGTCCAGACCCGGATCATTCCGGATCTGTTCTTCCTTACCCAAATGACAGTAACTTCTTGAGACAACAAATCAAGAACTTCACCTGGAATCTGTGTCATCTTATCGACGCCTAAGCCTTGGTCGACTATCGTTGTTTCAACAATTTAATGAATCGATCACAGTTGAGCATTTATCTTCTGGAAAACTCGAGCCACAATTGCAGTCTGAAATCCTTCAATTTTCTGGGATAAACTTCTCAGATTGTTGTTAATTTTGCAAAAATTGGCCGAGGGATTTTCTTTCAATATCCCAATCGCATCTCCCTTAAATAGAATCTCGAGCAAATCACAAGAGATTTGCTTGAACTTTTGGTTTCAATCCCTGCGGATCCTTAGATTTGAAAAGGAAATCCGGATTCAAATTTTCAGATTTATTATTAGGTCCCTAAATAACTGATTACCTTCAGATTCGGTCCTTGAGGTTTTTGATTCTGTGCAATTTGATTCCTTATCTTCTGATTTTATTTGATTTAGTCCCTCTCTTCCTCTTTTTTTTATATATGTTAAAAATTTACAATAATACCCCAAAAAGATTTTGGGGTACTACATCAAGAATAGTATTTATTAAGTTATAAATACTATCAGCAATGTATCATTCATCAAAACCTTTATAAATGGCTACATGTCTATTAAAATTAGAAAAATAAGTTGATAAATCTTGTTTTCCTTCATTATATATTTTTTGTATAATGTATGTGAAAGTTGTTTTTTTAACAAGTTTAAAACAAAGCACTTTGACAATAATTTTTTAAACCTACTTTTTTGCCAAAACTAAATGAAAAATGTTCAATAGCTACTAACTTTGCAAGTGTATCTCCATTGACTTCATCTGAGTAATGGAAATAATCAGAACTGCTAGATTTGCTACTAATAGGAATTTATCTTTACCCCTTATCAAATCCCGTTTGAGAGCGATATTTACTGATAAGGTTTTTTTTTAGTATACTGGAACCTCTTTTTTTTTTTTCTCGCAAAAGAATTGGTATAATAGTTACATTGCGTCTTAATTTATCCGTCCATTACTATCTTTTTGAAGTGGGTTTTAAAAATTTCTGATCTTAATTCTCTACCCACTTCTGTTGCAGAAATGGGATTGGCATTTTCTTGCTCTATTTTTAATCGATATCAACATTTTCATGCTGACTCTCTTTGATATCAATAAATATATGTGATTGTTCAAAATTTGTTGAACGAATAGTGGACATATTAATAGATGGTGTAGAAAAAGTTTTGAATTAAAAATTTAAAAAGATTGTGCATTCATATATATGAATTTCTTACGAGACTAGTTAATAAATTTTATAGAAAGATTAGATACAGAGATTCTAGGAGAATTTGATATATATTTTATAAGATTTGATGAAATCAACACTTTATTATAAAAAAGGTATATTATAAAAGGGTATAAATTAAGAATAATTGTATGAGATTGTAAAAGATTGAGAAAGAGTAAAACAAATCAAGAAATTGAATGTAATAGTGAAAAGAGTTGAGAAATAAAGAATTTATGTGAAAATATATCTTAACAATCACATTTATTGATAGACAACAGTTATAACGTTGACTTGCAACATTGGCATTTAATTTGACCAAAGTGGTGTGCCATGGTTGAAAGAAATTTTCTAAAAAATTTCTCTAAAAACAAATTAAATGAAATACGCATGAATTCTTTGCAATATGCTAGCATTCATTGTGGTAGCCTAGCGGTAGGCAAGCAGGGAATCCTGCCGGCATAGCGGTAGGCACGTGGCAGGGATTCCTGCCATAGCCATTCCCACAACTTGTGGCAGTGATATTATAATTATATTTATATTAATTAAATAATTTTTTTTTCATTTTGAGTCATTTGACCGGGTGGAAGCATTCAGTTTTGAATGGTTTCATGTACCACCTCTAAGTCGGTGTATATGGTTTGATATACGTTTTAAAAAAGGTATTAATCGATTTAAATAGGATTAATTTACAAATTATATCGTAAAAATAAAAGTTTAGTACTTTATATTTTAAAATTATAATTTTAATATTTAGCATCTCAACTTTATCAAATAGACACTCTTACTATAAAATTAATGGATAAAATTAGAAATTTGTGTCTTTGAAGCATAAAAAAAAAAAAAATTAAATTCTACTTTTCTCTACTAATACTCTATTCAACGTTTTTTAGATTTTTGTTAATTATTTCACTCATTTCTTCAATAAATTAATTAATAAATTCTAACAAAAATATGTCAAATTTTATTTTATTTTTTTAGGGACATATAATTTGTGACATTGTTTTTTAAATAATTTATTTTCTTTTTAAATATAAGATATTTAATTTTCTTAGAGAACAAGAAAAAATTTTAATTTTAAGATTATATAATTAAATGAGTTAAATTTCAACTTGTTTAATAATTAAATAACTAATAATGGATTTAAGTCTTAATTGATTAAATTCTAACCTATTTGTTTAGACGGAGAATAGCAAAAACATTTGTATTTGTTTTATAAAATTATTTTCTATTTTCAAAAAAATAACCATGTTTGACATTATTTTTAAAATATACTCTTTTTATTTAAAATTTTTAAAAAATTCATATTATTATTTTAAATCAATAATAAAAGTAATAAAAAAAAAATTTAAAAACATAATACAAGTTTTCACAGTTTACGATTCACAATTCATATATAGTTCTAGTTCACAGTTCACAATTCATGCACGGTTTCGATTTAATTAACATGGTTCTACTCGATACCTGTTCACCAATTCTATTATGGTTTTGATTCTAATTCTGGTTCCAATTCAAAAAAACATAAATCTTAACCAGACCGGTTACTCCCATGGTTTAGAACTGAACCTTAATCAAAGATCCTTCGGTGCTAGTCAAATCCCCAACATTATTCCCTTGTTCCAACTACCGTCTTTTCCTTTTCTCTTGCCTTTCTCTACCTAGCCATCTTCTCTATCTATCTCGATTTAGCCAAGACCAAAATTTAAAAAGCTTGGTCGCACATCTCTGGTGAGTCGCACATCTCCAGTGAGTCAACAAGACTAGTCAAGCACAAATTTCAACCTCGTAAATCTCTAGCAAATGTACATTTCAACCTCAAATTGTTGGATGGGCATGCTTGATTCGCTATAGGTGGCCTTCACGGCCTCTAATTAGTCGTAATCAGTCATCAGCCTTTGGTCGCATTGAGTCACTATGCCAGACTATCACCATTAAGGGGGCATTCGGTCGGCTGAGATGGCCTGATAGGATATAGTTTATCAGTCGTTACAGGTGTTCGGTTCACGTGTAACGGATAAAGATAAGATATGTATCTGATTTCTCAGATATAGTTATCTCCCGGTTTTTGGGGGGATAAATTTATCCCCCCTGATAAATTTATCAACGGACAAAAATGCCCTTGTCGACCGGCTGGAAGAGGCGACATCTGGAAGGGGCTCGATCCGGTTGAGGAGGTGGAATGAGGTCGACTGGAAGGAGGACGCAGAGGGACGACTCCGGCCACAGGGAGGTAAACGACTCGCAGGGAGGCAGACGACTTGCTTCACGACCTCGTTCTGGACCCGGCTTGATCGACCTCGTCAAGGAGGCATTGTTAGGCTCATCAGGGAGGCTCGATCGACCTCCCCGGCTCACAATCGCAGGGACTCAAAGCAGAGCCTGGACGACGACCCATCGCAAGGACGACGACCTGGCTAACTCCGTCCAATCCATCTGGTTTGATTTTTTTTTTTTTTATAACCGTACGGTTTGTTTTCTTGGACCGGATCTGGGTTTATTTTTTTCTAAACCCATATCTATTTTTTTTTAACTTATATAAAAGGGCATTTTGGTAAATTTTACTTTTATCCTACTTTCCAAAAATTTTATCCCATTTATTATCTATTCAACCAAACATGTGATAAAATTTATCCCCTGATAATTTTATCATGTTATATCTTATCCTCCTATATCCTATCCCCCCATCCGAACGCCCCCTAATAGAAGATGGCAGGAGACGAAAAGGGATGGGAGGCAATTTTTGGAAAGGGTAATAATAGAATTAAAATAAAGATTTAAGAGAAAAAATGTTAGAATAACTTTAAAATGGCTTTCAATTAATTACAAAAATGTCGTCAAAAGTAGAAGCACTCTCTCCTCAACTTCAAACTTTTCCACTGATTACTTAAAAGTACTTTTTAGTCATTAAAAAACTGAGAAGTGCTTCATAAAAGCAATTACAAACACCCTCAAATTAGTTTATCTTTATTTTTTTATATGCATGTACATGTGATGTGACTTAAATAATTCTTCTTCCTTTGTCTGAACAAAAATTATTATTAAATGATCTCATTACAAAATTTAGAAAAAGTAAATTTATTTAAAAATTATAAAAAAATAAGGTTATATAAAAAAAGTGAGTTTATAAAAAGTTTGTTTAGAATAATTTGATAATAAATTTTAAAAATAGATTTATATAAAATAATTGTGAAAAAATAAGTTTGAATAAATTAAATTCTGTTATTTTGTCCTTCTAAAAAAGGGAAAAAATGTATTATCTTTGTCTACTCTTAGACTCATTTGATAGTAAATTTAAATAAATTAAGTTTGAGAAAATGGTTTTAGAGAAATGAATTTAAAGAAGCTAGAACTAGATTAAAAAAAAGTTTAGATAAAATAAGTTTAAACAAAATTACATACAAATTATAAAAATAAAATTTCAAATTTATAAAATTTTTGTAGCTCTTTAAATTGTATATTAATATAAATTTTACCTTTTTATTTTTTAAAATTTTTAAATCCTATTGAATATGTCCAATTCCCTTTTATGGAAGGGTTTTGACGTGCTCTACGAGGGTTTATATCCCTCTCCAACACGAGAGGTATACATTGTAGGCTATTATTTCTTTTCAAAAAAATATATTTATTAGAATGTGTAACACTCTCATTTATAACTTAGTATCACAACCTAATCTCAAGAATTGCAACAAGTGCTAGGGTTGATAAGTCAATTTGAGCAAGCCTAACAAAGATGGAATGTAGTGGCTCAAAACATTCAATCATTTAACGTAATCAATACTAATATTAAAACATTCAACATAAACTATATCAACACTCAAAGTCATGGCGAAACGAAATTCTTGTCTGTGAGTAATGGAGCACATCTAGAGTTTAATACCTAGTTCAAATTAAATGAAATCTAACTAAAAATTTAACTACCTGGATCCAAGGAAATCTCTCAAGTAACCTGACTAGTCATGATCTGGCTCGCCTTGAAATTTTGAAGAATGTTAGAGAGGGTTGAGTTTATGACCTAGTGGGTAATAATATATATTTATGACAAGAGCAGCACAAGCCCAACCATAAGATTTCTTTTTTTTTTTTTTACAATTATCTGTACATTTTCAAACATAAGTATAGTAACGTTTTATATCAAAATATATAATCAAAAAACATTTCAAAACATGTTTCACTAAAAAATAGTATCTTATGCCACTAAAACCATATATCAAAATTGCGTAGGGAGTCTACTATACAGAACCAAATATATCAAGTCATATCAATTTGTGTCACACGTAACTCATCCAACCATGTCGGTCTAATATGGCAGTCTAGTACCGCCCTTACTAGCTGAGGATTCTAGTGTAAGGTACACCTAATCTAACATCTATTATTACTAAGCAAAATGTTCTGTTAACAATGTCTCCCATATATTCTTATTTACCTCTTTTAGAGTTTTATTTTGATCTCATTCATTGTGTGCAGACAAATCTCATCAAACACCTTCAAGATAATAAAATATATAAAACTTCTGTACATATTAATATTATTGTTCGAATGCAAAGGTTTCAAAAGTGCCTGTCCCAAGCTATACCTAATCTTTACTTATTGGAGGTTTTCTAAAAACATTTTCCCAACACGTTTTCCAAAACTTTCTTCATATTTAAATGTCACATTTCAATTCATATATATATATAACAATTGAAATTTTAAAATGAGTTTTCAAGAATTTAAAAACATTTAAGACAAGCGTAAACATATACTATCACTCATAGTACAGATTGGAATCAAACAACTTGATCTTCAGTGCCATGGACTCAACAAAAAACTTTCAATAAATCTAAAACAACAAAATCAATAATATTTTCCAATTTAGAATTCTAATGTATCCAAGGATCAAATTTATATAAGAAAACTCCTAAATAAAACCCAATACAGCCCAAACCCACATCTAAATCCATTAACCTCAATTTCAAACATGAGTTTGTATAAAACTCATATTCAAAGCCTAATTTTCTTGTCAAAGATCTGGATCCATAAATCTGGACCTAGACCCCAAAATAGGGCTATCAATGGAGCGGATTTTAATCCAAATCTGATCCAAATTCGATTCGATTATTTAGGATCTTTAACCGATAAAAAACTCGATTGATATAATCCAATTAAAAAAATTCGTAATCCGAAATAAATAGAGCGAATATGAATCTCACATGATCCGATCCGTTAAAGATCCGAATTCGATTATATATATAATATATATAATATGTCATATATGGATACTATATTATATATATACAATATGTACACACATAACTATTATTGTGTTTATATGTGGATAAATTTTAGAAAAAATAAATAAGGTGCATTATAATTTAGTAAGTATGTAAATGGGTCAGATTCGGATCAGGATCAAATCAGGCTGATCCGAATCCGAATCCGATTATCAATGTATATATCCGAATCCGACCCAAAATCTTATAGGATTTCTACTTGCTATTACCGAATCCGAATCCGATAAAATCCGAAATCCGAAAAAAAAAAATCTGATCCGAATAACTATTAATAATAATTAAAATCAAATAATCAATAAGTAAAAGATATGTAAAATCAAATAAATTATTATATATGAATGATAAAAATTCATGTAAGATTTATGTTTAATTATTTTTCTTTTATTAAAATATAAATAAAATTTAAAAATAAATTGTTATTTATGAATGATAAAGAAGAACTTTTGTTATATAATATATTACAAAAGTGATGATAGGATTTCAATACTTTATAAAATTATCAAGTTTTATTTGTATTATAGTTAGAATTTAGAAAATTTTATAATCAATTTATTCAAGTGTTTCATGAAATTTCAAAAGTAATTAATTATTAAAAATAATATCTACTAGAAAAACTAAAATTAAGAAAAGTAGAAGAATATTATAAAATAGTTTAGAAAAAATATACATTATTCTATTAAATAAAATATCTCACAAATACAAATTAGTGCATTATTAATTATAATGTCATATATATTATATTATATATATAAGTATTTATTAATATATATAATTATTAATTAAATAAAAATTATTATTAAAATATTCGGATTCGGATTGTTAACGGATCGGATTGCTTAATTCCATATCCGGTCCACTTATTTCGGATTATAGATATTTATAATCGGATTTAATCCATTGGACATTTTAATCGGTTAAACAGTCTAAAATTCAGATCGGATTCGGATCGAATTCGGATTAAAATCCAACCCATTGACAGCCCTATAATTTAGTTTATAGAATTAAATAAACTTCATTGGGCAAAATGTTTTAAATAGAAATAAATAATTTATATAATATAATTAATCTTAATATTTCCATTTCCTTTATTTTATTCCAAAAATTTTGTGATTGAATAACTCATCATTATTTTTAATTATTTAGATTTTCTAGTATTAATTTCTACAAAGTATACTAATTACATGCTTCATTTGTTAGATATTTCTTTTTTTTTATCATTAAACTTTGTGTGGATAAATGACATAATATTTAATATAATTTTTGTATTAAATTTACTTCAAAAATTTAATTTTTTTTAGTTATACAAAAGTCTTAGTTAATTTAAAAGAAAATTTAAAATAACTTTACACTTTTTCATCATATATTATGAAATAACCATTAAAATAATGAGAATTTTCAAATTTAATAACCATTATATTTTTTAAAATATTTCTTATTTTAGTTTTAAAAATTTTTTATTCGGATTCGGATTATTTTTTCAGATATCGAAGTTTTCTCGGATTCGAATACGGTAATACTTATTACAAATCCGATCGGACATTGGGTCAGATTCGGATATAATATATATTATCAGATTCGGATTTTGATTTGGATTCGGATTCGGATATATCCTGATCCGACCCGAATCTGACCCGTTGACAGCCGTACCCAAAACTCAAATCTAAATCCAAATACGTATTTGTTTCCCAATCCACTAGCTCTAATATCAAAACCCATATTTCCAATTACAAATTTGGACCTTTAATTTAAACCCAAAGTCCAAAAACCCTTAACCCACATCTAGACCCATTAGTTAAGTCCATGTATACAATCCAAATTTGAAACCAAGTTTGGATCCTGAGATTCATGTCCAAAACTCTATTTCATAGCTAACCCCAAATCCATTATCAAGATTCAAATCCATTGGATCTAAACCATAACACAACAGCCAAACCAAACCCAAAAACCCATACATCAACCTAAAAACCAAACCCGATTTAGAAACCCAACTCAAATCCCACAGCCACATACCAAATCTAGATCCAAAGTTTAAACCCAATTTGGAGACCAAAATTGAATCTACAACCGGGATTTAATCCAACCACCAAGTTTAAAAACCCATAATGCGGTTCATAGAATCCCAAACTGAATCCAATAACCCCCAAACCCATAACCTAGACTCGGTCTAGAAAATTGGACCCAAGAGTCAGTGCAAACTTGAGTCCTAACTAGGGTCTTCTTTTAGACCTGAAATTTGCAACCTATAAATTACCTTGCTTCCCAATCAACTTGCCTTCCATACGCCGACTGCATGACAAGTAGGCATTGGCAACTTGCAAGCACTAGTTGGCTGCAGCGGTGTATTTAGAGGAGATTGTCCAACAAGGCGCCACTATAATTGGTGATGTGTTGGCTAGAAGGAAGGAGAAAACTGACGTAGGTTGTGTGGTAACAAGTGCGACAATGGGTCACTAGCAATCCAATTTGCTAAAACTTGACATCTTCAGCAAGGTTATAAGCAAGGATCACAGTCGCACAAACAATGACGACAAAGGTAAACCAGTTAGCAATGATTGAGCAAATAAAGAGGTGAGAGGTCAAATTAGTTTAGGACGTATCTTTTTCATACATGTATAGGCATATGGAGACATATATCGGTGCCAATTAAACCCAAATTCCTCGCGATTGACAACCATGGTCGTGTAGAATTTAGAGGTAAATGATAGGTGCACAATAGGATTGTGTTGGGTTTGTAGCTAGGTCCCTCAAGTTTTTTCTTGTATTGTTCAGGTCCTATTGGGGTATTATACTTGGTCTCTTTTTTTCATCCTATCAATGTGAAATATATGAAAAATGGTTTGAGAAACTTACTATGACTCAATGTTTTAAATATTGGAACCACTTATTAAATCAAGAAAATTACCCATGCACGATTCACCACTTTAGTCATTTGTTCAATTGTAATTGAACTGCAATTAAATTGTGATATCGTAATTATGTAATATATATATATATATATATGTAAAACTTGGTTTAAGGACCTACTTAAAGAAAATAATTGTTAAAGATTATTACATGAAGTAATGAAGACATCAAGGACTAGAATGATTTAATAAGAAGATTTAAGGTACCAAATTGCAAATGGGGAAACTACTATCCACCGCTTTCTCCATCTAAGTGCCCTAGCAACCATAGTTCTTATCTAATTAAGGAAATGAACTCCAACAAGTTGTTATATATACATATGCCAGAGAAACCCTAGCTTTCCCTTGCAAAGATACCCTTCAGCTACCTCATTCTTCTACAATTGCTTCTGCGTTGTCCTTTGCAATTGCTTTTGCATTGTCGATATTGCTCCCTCGAATCACCATTGCTATTGATCACTTCTCACTGTCAATTGCTTTGCTTTGTTGCCTGCTCACCCTTTGTCTCATTCCCATGTTTCTTCTTCTCCACTCACATTGTGATTTTGTGGCACTGCAATTTCACTTCATCTTTTTCTACCAGGAAGGCAACGGTTTGTGAGAGATTTGAGGTGACAACTAACAAAGATTTGCACATGCTGCTGATCTCAATCTATGCAGCACAACTGAACGTCAATCCATGAGCTTCTTCACCTTAGGCCTTCCTTTGTCGAGCACCCCTGCAAGTGCCTCTTTTGGGCTTCCCTTTTCTTCCTCCCTTTCCTTCGTTGGTCGCCACCCTTCTTCCTTCACCATCGACCTCAATTTGTGCACTCCCTTCTTCCTCCTCTTTTCCTTGTTGCTCAGCATTACTCAGATGCCAACCCTGCTCTATAAGGCTGCTACTCAACCTTCTCACTGACATGAGCTCTATGTAGAGCATCGTGCAAAGCTATTTTGCCTAGGGGGAGACAGACTTTCCTAAGAAGTCAGTTCAACAACAATTGACTTTCTTTAGAAGTTGATTTTTTCTTGATTGACTTTTGTAAGGAAGTTGGTTCAGTCCAAATCGACAGTTTCTTTTAATTATATTAGTAATTAAAAATTAAACATTAATATAAAAAGCCTAAGGTTTTTTTTTGTATTTTTGATTTTTTTTTTACATTATTTACAATAATGTACAAATATATATTTATGATGCCACACTAATTAAACTAGAGGTTCAATCATTTGAACTTGTAACTAGTAAGGCCGTTAAACCTGTCATAAGTTTGGTTTTTAAAACATTGACAAACAAACATACATATGTAAAGAAATGACTAAATCAAACCTATTTTTTTAATTTTATTTATTTATTTAATTTTTAAAATTCATCTTATTAAAACTCACTTTCTTCAAATTCACTTTTTCTAAATTTACTTATACCTTTAATCAGAGGATTAGAATGAAAATTTAGTAATGAAACTAATTTAAGACTACAAGGGTTCTGTAATACCCCTAATTTAGGGTATTTGTGTAAAAATTATAGCTTGAGGACTAAATTGAAAGAATCAAAAATAATTAAGAATTAAATCTAATCAAATCAGAAATAGCAGGGACCAAATCAAGTTAAATCAAAACATCAGGGATCAAAATCAAAAGAAATCAAAATAGCAAGGATTAAATCAAATGAATCTGGAAACCCGGAGGACTAATCTGTAAGGAAATCAAAACTTTTCAGATTTGGATCCGACGAATTTTTTTCACAATTTTGGAAACCAAAATCCGAGCACAATCCTCTGCGATTTGCTTGAAGTTTGTATAAAAATCAAACCTAGGGCCGTGTTAAAAGTATATCCCTTAAACAATTTAGAAAATTGATTGAAGAACAGAGGAATTTCTCAGAAACGTTGTCAACGGGGAACAACCCTTGTTACCCGATTAATCTGTGAAATAATTGTCCAAGGGAGATCGATCCTTCAAAGTTTTTGCTTCAATCACCGTCGCCCAGCAATTCCGACGGCCACTAGTTGGTTTAATTCCAAGAACAGCTTCAGGTAAGTGATCAATCCCTCCTGTTAGTTTACAATGATGCGTCGGGTTATGGAAGTTCTGGAAATCGGATCCAAGTTAAAAGAATAAACAAAATAAAAATACTAGTAAATAGATAACAACTAGAAAGAACCAGTCAGTTCATCTATAAATGGACCGGTTTTCTGCCGGTTCAAGGAGGAATTAAATAGGTAATTTAATTTAAAAACTATTTTATTTCAAGTTCATCAGAATTTTAATTATTTTAGCCCCGATTCAGGCAAATTAAAGCAATTTATAAGGAAAATCGGCCGGTTCAGCAGAAACCCGGCCGGTTCACTTGGGTTTTGGCCGGTTCACTCCTGGTTCATTGTATGACAACATAGGTAATTAACTTAATTAATTATTTAAAACTTGGTTTAGTAAAAATAATTAAGTTTTAAGGCCAGTGCAAGGCAAAAATGCATTAAACCGGCCGGTTCAACACTCTAAGGGCCGGTTTAGTGCTCCTTTGGACCGATTCAGTGCTTTTTAAACCGGTTCCAAGTAAATTAAATGTATTGAAAATTAAAACATGACTGGTTTAGTGGTTTAAGGTTCAGTTTATGACCGGTTTAGCCTCCGAACGACTGGTTCATAGCCGTTTCATTCCTTTAATGGTCGGTTCACTTCATTTAAATGATTTTTGGAGGGTTGAACATACTGGTTTTGATATTTTAAAGAAGGGTTTATGACGTCGATACTTAGTTCATAAAGTATTTAACGGTTCGGGACTTAAATAATTATAAAAAGGGACTCAGGCCCGAAAACCTAGAAATATGGCTTACTTTTACATTTAAATTTTTATTATTAGAAATATAAATTTAGTTATACAATTATTTCCTGATTCTAGATCGATCGTACGATTCTGGTTGAGCTGTGTCGTCAGGTGTTGAATTTCTCGGTTTCATCATTTTGTGAGTAATAATGTGTATTTATGAGCTGTTCTGCTTTCCATATTTAAATTAAATCTGTTTTAATTATTTACTTGATTTTTTGCAAATCTAATTAAATTTTTGTTAAATTATATGACAAGGGACATGCATGTAATTTCTGAAATTATTTTGGAAACTTGTCTGTTATTTATATTTGATTCAGTTTTATATCAATACATGTAATTATTCGGTTAACTGTTCTATTAAATTTGGAAAACATTATTTTGAGGGAATTTCGAATTTTTGAACACTGCAGTTGATGGCAGTACACGTTAGCATGATTTGCACCCTGTATGGGTCCCCATTTAGCAGGGGTGATGGTGCTAAACATTTCATATTTCAGTTATCAGGGCATACGTTGCCATTCAGTTATCAGGGCATATGTTGCCATTCAGTTTTCAGGGCATATGTTGCCATTCAGATTACCGGCTGACTGCGTGTCGCCGCCTTGATTACCGGTTGACTGTGTGTTGCCGCCTTGGTTATCGGTTGACTGTGTGTCACCAATCTGTTTCCCGATATATGTTATGTTTAGGATTACGAACTCCCTAAATTACAGAAAATGTTTGTATAAAATCTGTTTTTAGTAAATTACATGCTATATCGTATGCATGTCCTTTGTTTTCATAAATGCAGATTATTATTCACTGGGTCGATAGACTCACTTTTATTTTTTTTCAATTCTGAGTACGCTGATCTGGTAGATCCTGCTTACTGAGAGGAGTCTGTGTCATCAATAGTTCTGTTTAGATTTTTCTATCCAGAGTCAGTTATTCAGTTTCTATCAGACTTCTGTATTTTCTAGGATTTTATTATGCTCCATTTAACTATAGACAGTATTCTGTTTTGTATTTGATATTTCAGTTAGCTTGATTTAGATTTTATTTGAATTTTATTAGACTTTCTGCTTTTTAGTTAAATTTAGTGTTTTTGTCAGGCTTGCATGAGTTGAAATTTTATTCTGACTCTTACGCCGATCACGTATCTAATTTTGGGTCGTGACAGGTTCATAATATGGAATTGCTCATTTACATATTTCAATTAAAAGACTACAAATAATAAATTATATAAAATAATTTTGGTACATATTATAGAATATCAATTTTTTTTAATCTATTTTAGATTACGCGGTCCGTAACTTGCAAGTTTGAAACTTGACTGAAACATATGAGACTTGCGAATTGGTTTTTAAACAAATTAATCTGACCAAACTTTTTTTTGGGTAAGTTTTGCGCGGTGAGTTTCTATCGCGACGATAGCAACGTTCCTTCATAAATTAATATCTCCAGTTAGACCTTGGATTATTATGGTTAAGTTGGAGTAAACAAATAATTTGACATGGGTCGGCCGTCTACGCACATGGGCCGGCCTGGGTATCAATATGAAAGGATTATAATAAGGGATGTGTTTTCAAATACCTTGTAAATAATAAATAACCATATTTCCACTCTATAACGAGAGTTCATTAGTCTACTAGTCTAAATTAATCATGTATTAATGCTAAGAATAAATTAATGGGTCAATCACTCTCACAGTTATTGAATCAACGTCAAACAAATTAATAAAGTGCAATGTATAATTATTTTGTATTGGGCAAATTAAGAAAGTATGAGGTATGATTAGTTTGTATTGTGATTTATAAAGTCAAATTAATTCATTTGGTTTGTGGGTTCAGCTTTTAAGAAATCAGAGTTCGGTAATTGATTTGATGGATCGACCACACAAATCCGTTCATTTCCATCGCTTTCAATAATTACTTGTTGCGCAACCACTCTATTTGAATAGGATTATCAAGAGAGTAGGCGAACAAAATACTATGGACGTCGTTGAAATGATGCGGCGATTGC
>CAJVSB020000545.1:0-41692 GCA_911865555.2 Thlaspi arvense | reverse complement strand
TTTCTTGCTCATAAGGATTTGCAAAATACCCTTTTTGCCCTTAAAAATTAATGAACTTTTTAAAATAAGTGTAAACCACTAATTACCCCCTAATCCTGTTTATACAAAATAAAACATAAGGCACATGATGAAGGTTTTAAATTGAGATGTTACAAATCTACTCCCCTCAAAAAATTTCGTCCCCAAAATTCAACTATACTTATGAAGGAAACAGATAGGGATATTTCTTACTTATATCTTCTTCCTGTTCCCAATTCATCTCTTCTTGATTTTGGTTTCTCCATAAGACTTTTACTAGTGCGACTTCTTTAGACCGTAATTATTTTATTTCTCGACCTAAAATCTATACAGGTTGTTCTTCATAAGACAAATCTTCTTTGAGATTTACGGGTTGGACTAGTAGAATATAAAAAGGATCTGATATATACTTTCGGAGTAGAGAAACATAAAAAACATTATGAACCTATAATAATTCTAGTAGTAATACCAATTTGTAAGTAACTGACCTAATTCTTTCCATCACTTCATAGGGTCCAATATATCTTGGGGACAATTTTCCTTCATTGCCAAACCTTAATATACCCTTCCGTAGGGATACTTTTAAAAACACCTTATCTCAAATCTCAAGGTTAACATCCTCATACTTGGGGTCAAAATAACTTTTCTGTTTGTCTTAAGCGATCTTCAATCAATCCCTAATTAATTTAATATGATCTGTCGTGGTTTGTACAATTTCAGGCTCTAATACTTTTCTTTCTCCTTCTTCATCCTAATAGATTGAATTTCTACACTTTCTACCATATAGTGCCTCATATAGAGCCATACCAATACTGGACTGGAACCTATTATTATAAGCAAACTGTATTAAAGGCAAACGTTTGTCCTAGTTACCCGAAAATTCCAAATCACAACTACGAAGCATATCATCTAAAGTTTAAATGATTCGTTCTGATTATCCATCAATCCAGGGATGAAAGGCTATACTAAACTTAAACTTGGTCTCCAAAACTTTTTGTAGACTTGGCCAAAATCGAGAGATAAATCTGGGATATCTATCTAACACAATGTATATAGGTACTCCATGTCTGCTAATAATTTCATTTACGCACAATTTGACTAACTTATCTAAAGAGAAAGAATTCTTCACCAGGAAAACATAAGCAAACTTGGTTAGCCGGTCTACTATAACCCAAATAACATTGTTTCCTTTTTCTAGTGGTCAGTAATCTCATAACAAAATCCATAATTAGGCATTCCCATTTCCATTTAGCGATAGGTAGTGGTTATAATCTTGACGCTTAGCCTTGATCTATTGACATGTTAAGCACTTAAATACATAATCAGCCACTTCCTTTTTCATGCCACTCTACCAATAATTCTGTTTTAAATTCTCGTACATCTTAGTACTTCTTAGGTACATAACATAGGTTGAACTGTGTATCTCTTCTCAAATTTAATTTTTGAGTTCATCAACTTTTGGCATACACATTCTATCCCTAAATAACAACGTACCATCCTCTCTTATTCTGTAATCTTCTTGCTTTCCATCTCCTATTTCATCCAAATCTTCTTCAATTAAGGGTCCTGTGATTGCAATTCTTTTATCTATTCTAGTAAAGTAGGTCTAACTCGAAAATCTGCTAGTAGGACCCCACAATTGCCAACTAATAATCCTGCATTCAAAATCTCAAGTCCACTAATAAGGGTAACTGCATTCCCCTAATGCAAGATAAAATGCTACCTGAAGACTTCTTACTAAGTGTATCTGCAAACACATTTGCTTTCCCTGAGTGGTATTCAATGGTACAATCTTAGTCTTTAATAAGTTCAATCCACCGTCTCTGCCTTAAATTCAATTCTTTTGAGTCATGACATACTTTAAACTCTTGTGGTCTATATAGATCTGACATTTCTCTCCATACAAGTAATGTTTCCAAATTTTCAAAGTAAACACTACGGTAGCTAACTCTAAGTCATGTGTAAGGTAGTTTAATTCATGAGGCCTAAGCTATCTCAAAGCATAAGCAACAACTTTGCCATCTTGCACAAGTACACAACTTAAACCCTTCTGTGAGGCATCACTATAAATTACATACTCCCTTCCACTTATTGGGAGTGTCAATACTGGAGTAATGGTTAATCTCTGCTTTAATTCTTCAAAACTCTATTGACATTCTTGAGTACATTCAACTTAATTATTTTTTTGATAACTTAGTCAAAGGAGAAGCCAAACTGGAAAAATTTTCTACAAATCTTGTATAACATCCAGCCAATTCCAAAAACCTCCTCACCTTAGTAACATTAGTTAGAGATTCCCACTGTACAATAGTCTCAATCTTTTGGAGATCAACTAATATTCCCTCTATTCATAAGTTCTCATAATTTTAACTAATTTATTAATACATTTTTTAAATTATTTTAAAGATCTTCCAAAACTAATATTAAATCACTAATTTATTTATGTCTCCAAATGACCCATTTACTTATCCTCAAAATTCCCTCATATTGCTCTAACCCTCTTAAATCCTCCCACTTACACTATTCTCTCGATTGTCAAATGGAACATTTACATTTAAACTTAAACAAAACCTTTAGTTAAATGGTTAGTCTACTACACAAAATTTGTCTCAAAAATTTCAAATCCTTTCTTTAAATTCACTTAAACTATCAATTTAACACAATCTCTAATTACTATTAAAAAAAATTTTCAAAAAGTGTTCAGTCTACATTCTGGCTTATCTGCAATTGGTTAAATCTTCTAATTTAACCTTTATATCACTAATAGTCATCCCTTAAATAATTGTGTCATTTTTGAATTCCCCAACTTTTAACTTATTTCCATGATCACATAAAATACATGTCTGTAGATTATATTTAACATTCTTTATTATTTCAATTTCTACTATATCTATTATTACTAATTTTTCTTTATAGTGCTTTGCATATGACCTCACTCACATATTCTACTATATCAAGCCTTTATTTTTTTCCTATTTATTTCCTTTCTACTTATTAGCCAAATTTTCCAATTTATACCTATATAATTTCTAAATCTCCTAATACATCTGATATCTTAATTTTAGCAACAACATGAACTTATCTCACATTACTATCCCAAATTCTTTATTACATGGCTATCTTTTTATTTCTACTTAATATAACTCAAAATCCTATAACCTCAGACTCCGTATATTTTTGATATCCTTATCATTATCATTGCTAAGACTTGATTTTTTTTCATGTCCTTAAAGAGATAATAATTCATAATTTTTGACAAACATTTCATTCTGCGTTGCCAATTCGTTTGGAAAACAATCATACCCTTAGGCTTCATCATAAAATTTCTAAAATCATCATATAATATGTAACCATCAACTAATTTAATTCTTTTTATTTCAAATTTAAGTTGAACAGTGGTACCACTAATCTTCTGATCCTCTAATTGAATAATTAACCACGAAGTAATTTTTTTTCCTGAAACTCCAAATCTTTATCTAGAATTTACATTAGATAGTCCCTCTATAAAAATTTCTTCTTATTCTGATGATCACCTAAAAATAAGTTTTAAACCGCCAATTTATTCAAACTTAAAGAACTTCAATCTCTCTCTCAGATTTACCTTAACTAATCCATCCAAGTAAATTTCAATTGTTTTAAAATTTTTCCAAAAACCTTTAAATCACTATTGATCCCATCTAAAAATTCAGACGCTCTTAAAATCTTTAAAACTCAAATCTATGTTTTTGTAACACATGTCCCTAAATCCTGCTTAAATTATTTTGTTATTATTTTATCATATGTACAAAGAATTATGTTGTTCTAATTCTTAATTATTTACTAAGATTATCCCAGTCTTTCACATCCCTTAGTCTAACCAGATTTTCTAACAAATCTGGATAATATACTATTTGTTGTCAATATATTCTAAAACTTTATACTTTGGAGGTCAATCATGCTACCTAGAGCCAAAATATAATACTTGTCTTTTACTTCTCTTAAATAATTGATTCTTAGTTTAAGCTCAAATTTACTACCTATGCAAAACTTCATCTCTTAGTAATTTGTTTCTATTTCATTTGATGGAGTATGTATGGCTTTCTAAAATCTTTATCAATTTTCAGTTTATAACCCCATGTCTCAAATTCTTATCAATAGTTATATTGTAACATCCCAACCAAAACCCTCATTATGTACTTTTGTATTTTTGCATAAACATATTTAGTGGGGTGATTAGGGGCTTAAGTTTAAAAACTCCTTAATATTTAAGGGCCAAAAGAGAAATTTTGCAAATTCTTGAAGGTGGAAAAAAAAACATAAAATAAAATAATAATAATATTATATATTAATCTTCCACCGCCCAAGCTTTCTGGTAAAGCCACATGGAGTGCATCATAATTATAGTAATAGTGAATTAACAATAAAATAATTAGAGTAATAGTAATAATAATAATTAAATAATAATAGTAACAGTAATAAAATAATAAAATATTAGTTTATTGGCCTTATTGCACCGCTTCTTCTAGGAGGCATCAATTAAACACATATATATATATATTTCATTGCATAAGTCGGCTACGACTTGAAGAAAACAAAAGAAAAAGAAAGAGAGAGGAGAACGGAGAGAGAAGGGAGAGCTCGAGAGGCAGGAGTTGCAGATGAACGAAGACGAAGAAAATTTTAATTTTCTTTAGTAAGTTTTTCAATTAAATTTTTTTATATATATATTTTTTCAATTTAGATGTATTTTAGTTTCATTTAATCGGTTTAGATTTTTAGTTTAAGTACTGTTTTTATGATATTAGAGAATAAATTCTACCAGTTTAGATTAATATTTTTTTAACTAATTCATATTAATTGTACTGAGAAAGTGATTTAGTTAGTTTAGTAAAAATAAGGGCAAGTTGTTATTAGAATTTATCTAAATTCAAATTTAGAATTTTGCTGACACACTTACGGATTATTTTTCATAAAAAAATAATTATAACCCCTTTTGTGAACATGAGCATATCTTAGTATACCTAACTTGACAATGAGTCTAAAATAATATTTTGAGAATTTTTGGAATACGTATGTAGTAGAAACTTTGACCTCAAATAAAAATGGTAGAAAACAACCTAATTAGGAGTACATCTCATGTATGCACTAGCATATTTATGCATACATGCATCATTTTGGCGTGTTATTGATAGCGTATATGGTTATACTTTAGAACAAGTAAACCGGTCAGACAGTGAGGGCAACAAGATTGAGTCTGGACACACACAATATTAGCAGAGGTGAGTGGTCTTTTTCCTAAATTCAGGATTTCTCTAAAATAATAAAACTAATAATTTCTTACTAATAAATGTTTTATTTAAAAATCAAAGGTTTTTATTTTGAAATATTTTTATTTATATGTTATGATTATTTTGCTATATAAAAAGGAAACAGGAATCTCATTTTTATGCCGTATGTTATATATGTGAATGTTTGCAACTCACCTGGATAGTTCACTGGGTAACCACATTAGTGTGGTAGTATTACATGATTTATTTGCCCGGTGGGGCCTTACGACACCAACAAGCTATGTGTGTTCGTCTATAGGGTTGGTGTCCTATGGAACGAGTTTCATGGCCAATAGCACCAAGTGGATTTTTATTATGTTATATTTACGTCTACGTGCACGTCAGACCTTATGTTTATTTATGGAGCCGTTATATTTTTACTTCCATCCTTAGCCATATAAGATATTTTACTATGGGTGGATCTGTAGGCTCAACGGGTGAATTTGCTTTAATTTTAAATTATGATTAGTAAATTAATATCTCACGATATGATATTTTTATATCAGTTATACTAGTTTTATGAATTACTTTTAATTACAGTATTGTGTGAAATATTCCTGTTTCACTGGTTTTAGTGATAAGACCATTCACTGGGATGAAGGTCTCACCACTTTTCAGGTTCCAGTAATAGAGACCTGTAGCTATACCACGTGCATCCAGCATATCCACTACTTGCATTTTAGTAAGGTTGGGCCCACTCTTGTCAATAGCAGCTAGTTTGGGTTGTTGTTGTGAGTGAAAGTTAGCTAGTGGGTCTGTATGAGAATCTTATGTTGGAACGAAGTGTTATGTAAGATAATTATGTTTTCTGTTATAGTAATATCTTAGTTTTTATGTGATGTCTTGTTGAATATTTTTTTTTTTTAGTATGAGTTGTATGTTTGGCTCAAGAGGTACGATGGTTGAATAAGGTTTGACTTTCTCCGGTGAATCCCGGGCATCGGAGGTGGTTAAACCCTGTTCTACTGTCATGCCTTACTCGAGTTACGGGGTGGGGTGTGACATATATGCATTCTCGTCAATGAATCATGTGTATGTGATGCACCTACTGCCGCTATGGCAGGGAATAAAATGCTAGATGTCTTCTTAAGAGGTTAGCCCACTTTGTCTTTTTGACCCTACTTTGGCCAGTACGAGCATTGCCTAAGGTTCTCTTAATGTTTACCATGGTTGATACAAATACCTAATATAATATAACACGTCAAATAATATTATTCATTAGTGACGTAATGCACATGCTCTTAATGTAACTAACTTTTCCTATAAAACTTATTAACACTAACTCCCTAAAAATCTTAGCATTGCTCTGATACCGCTAATTGTCACACTTCACCCCGTAACTCGAGCAAGGTATGACAGTAGAATAGGGTTTAGCAACCTCTGATACTCGGGATTTACCAGAGAAGGCCAAACCTTACTCGACTATCATACCTGCTGAGTCTGCTGTATAACTCACATCCAAAAACTGAATAACATAACTGAAAAATTAAATCGTTATCATAACTGAAAATATAATTACTTTATGTAACTTCTCTTTTCTAAAATAAAATCTACATATAATACAAGTATTTAACTTTCACTCCCCAAACAACAACCCAAACCAGTTACTATTAGTGTAAGTAGGGCCCAACCTCTCTAGACTCGAAATGCTACTGTACTGGATGCACATAAAGTAGTTACAGATTTTTATTGCTAAAACCTGAAAAATAAATAAGTGGTGAGACTTGCATCCTAGTGAATGTTGTTCTAACTAAAACCAGTTAAACGGGAATATGTTATATAATACTGTAAATAAAAATAGTTCGTAAAACTAGTATAACTGATATAGAATATCATATCGTGAGATATCAATCTACTGATCATAATTTAAAAATAAGGCTGATTCACCCGTTGAACCTACAGATCCAACCATAACAAAATATCTTAAAAGGGTTAAGGATGGAAGTAAAAAAATAACGGCTCCATAAATCAACATGACGTCTGACGTATACGTAGATATAAACATAACATGAGAAAAATCCACTTGGTGCTACTGGCCATGAGACTCGTTCCATAGGACACCACCCCCATAAACGAATACATATAGCTTATTGGTGTCGTAAGGCCCCACTGGGCAATTAAATCATGTAGTACTGCCACGATAACGTGGCTACCCAGCAAATTATCCAGGTGAATTGTAACATTTATATACATAGCATACAACGTAAAAATAAGATTCCTGTTTTTATTTCATGTGGCAAAATAATTATAACATATAAATTAAAAAGGCATTTCAAAAATAAAAACTTTGGTTTTAAAGTAAAATATTTATTTGTAAGAAAAATATTAAATTCATTATTTTAGAAAAATATTGAGTTTACGTAAAAGACCACTCACCTCTACTAATACTGTGTGTTCAGACTCAGTTCTGTTGACCTCACTGACCGGTTGGTATATTTCTCCTAAAATGTAATCACATACGCTATCAATAACATGCTAAAATTGTGTATGAATGCATGAATATACTAGTGCATACATGAGATGTATTTCCTAATTAGGCTGTTTTCTACCTTTTTATTTAGGGTTAAAATTTCTACTATACACGTACTTCAAAAATTTTTAAAATATTATTATATACTTATTGCCAAGTTAGGTATTTCGGGGTATACTCACATTCACAAAAAGGAGTTATAATTATTTTTTTATGAAAATAATCCGTACGTGGTTCGGCGAACTTCAAGATTGGGCTTTTAGACAGATTTTAATGTAAGTCTAGTCTTATTTTTATTAAACTAACTTAGCCATCTTCTTAGCAAATTAACATGAATTAATAAAAAATTAATCTAAATTGGTAGAAATTATTCCTTGATTTTTCATTACAAACGCAACACTTAAACTAAAATCCAAATCGATTAAATAAAACTAAAACAAGAATAGATTGAAAATATATAATAAAAACTCATTGAAAAACTTACTTGAAAATCGATTAAAATTGTTTCTTCGTTTTCGTTTGGTTCGCAGCTCTCGTCTCCTTTTGATCTTCCACTCTTTTCTCTCTATATTTTTCCTCTCTTTCTTTTCTTTTGTTTTCTTAAAGCCGTGTTCAACTTGCAATGAAATATATATATGTTGGTGCCTCCCAAATGAGGCGGTGCATTCAGCAGGTAGAAAAGTTTTTTTTATTATTTTATTATCATTATTATTATTATTATTTTATTATTAAATTATTATTATTTTATTATTATTATGTATTAAGTCTTCCACACGTTTCACGTGGAAAGATATATATATATATATATATCATTATGATTATTTATTATTCTTTTTATTATTATTATTTTACTACCTGCACAGATTTGTAAAATACCCTTTTTACCCTTAAAAATTAAGAAACTTTTTAAAATAAGCGTAAATCACTAATTACTCCACTAATTCTGTTTATACAAAATAAAATATAGGGCACATGATGAATGTTTTGGGTTGAGATGTTATATCTAAAAAACCAAATAAACCTTATTTTTGAGAAAAGGTAAGAAATTAATTACCTCTTATTTTGAACAATTAAAATGGAAGCATAACCTTAATTATGCCAATTTTCACTCTGATCTATTTACAAATTTAATTAATTCCAAAAATATCTCCATCCACTTACCTAGCCAAGAATTCTTATATTCCACGTGAATCTCACGTGTGAGATTATTTATTTTGAATTAAAATATTTTCTAATAGAAAATTCCTTACCACTATTTTTTATATTTTTTAAATATTATCTTTATCTCTCTTTTTGGATGAAGAAGAATTTGCAGTTAACCTGTCAAATTATGAGATTAAATTTTACATATTAAATTAATAAAATAAAATAATTTTCTTATTTCGGTGAGTTTGAATTTCCAATAATTTTAATATGACAGCTTTGAAAGGGTAGTTGGCTTGATCGTAAATTAAGCTTGATTTTGTCTTTTTTTTTAAGTCAACTCTTTCAAGCATATTTTATTTTTATAAAAATCAATCCAGAAAAAAGGTCAATTTTCTGTATTTATTAAAAAAGAAAGCCCAGAAAAAAAATTAAAACATTATTTTAAAATTTAAGCAAGGCTGAAGTAGATAAGACATTTCTTGTCAGTATCATACAAGGCATGAAATAGTTGTTAGTCATATTGATAAATTATTCAGTAATCATTTAATTATTAACTTTATGATTAAATATATTATTTATTTTTTCAATTAATCATATGAGAAATGCACATGTGAAAAATGAAATTTCACCTAACAAAAAATAAATTTTTTTGAGAGTATAAAGGAATCATTTGTGAAGGAGTGAAGGGCATGACATTAGTTTAGATTATCTAACATGTATAAATAAATAATTAAAAAAAGTAGTCACATTTTTATTTTATTTTTTCTTTTTGTAATCTTATTTGGTTAATTAGCTATAAGGTTCCTCATAAAATTGGATTATTTATTTATTTATTTATTTCTCTATTTGTTATGTGATGATTAAACATGGGATCAAGAAAATCCTAACTAAGAGAACTTATTTTAAAAAATATATATGAAGGAATCTTTTGTGACCTCCAATGGGCCCTAATTTAAATTCTCTCTTCAGTAAATTAAATGGGAAAAGTCAACTGTTTTGAATTTTTCACTTTTATTGGGGGTCTGACCTATAAGTAAATTATTTAATTTTGTAATTTTAAAGTATTTTTGAACAATTGTCTAAAAATTTACATTGTTAAATCAAAAAAAAAATCAACTTTTAACTTATCAAATTTAAAAGAAATTAAATTTGATAGAGGAAGGCGTAAATAGCACACTCTTGTTAAAAAAGATGGCTTCTGAAGGAGCTTTTTAAAAAAAGCCTATCTGGAAATTTGGAGCTTCAACCTCCATATAAGTTAGCATATTTCTTGATGTTTTAAACTTAAATTCTTTTTGATTATGATCTTATTGATTAGACTTTTATATTTAAAAAATTAAAAAATAAATATATTATAATTTCTTAATAACAGATTTAAAAATTTAATAATTACAATATTTTGATTTTTATCCCTACCACTTTAAAAATAACCAGTATTAGGGTTCTTGCTTTACACGAGTAAGATAAGGCCTATATTTTGCACAGAATATAGATATAAAAATATATAGAATATACATAAATTTGATATGATAAAAAATACATATCATATCATTCACACTTGTAATAATTAGAATCAATAAATACTATAAACTGATAAATGACTAAAAAAAATTTTCTTGTCTTAATATATGTGTGTGTGTGTGTGTGTGTATTTTTAACAGTTTTTTAAAAAAACAAATATTTCAAAAATATGAAAGCAGCACATATAAACTGCAAAAATAAGGCACCACACAGGATGGATCTGCAACTTCAATGCAATAAAAGTTGAAGATCATTCAGATAAATGAAAGCAGGCCTGCTTGTGAAAAGCTGCTTCTGGATTACATAGAGCAATCTCAAAACTTAAAAGGGCTCAATCTTTTCCATCATTCTCTGGCTTCTTTTCATAAACAAATCAGTTACAGAGTTTCAACTACTAGGCAAACAGGCACATTCAGGAGGTACAAGATAAATTTCAGAAACCGCTAAATGTTGTTAAAAACACAAAACGAAAAACCCATGATAACTATTCCATTTTAACACCGTACTCTACATCGTATACCTTGTTCTTGGTCTTGTCTAACTACCATATTTCCCCACCAATTTGAACAGTTAGTTGTCTAGAACCTTCAGCCATCATTCTTCAGTGAGAAAAAGCAATATGAATCGGTCTATCTCTTGCGCTTGGACTTGAGGGACGTCGCCGACTGTGAGTTGTTGTGCCAGTTGCGCTTTCTTTGGTTTATGAACCAGTTATTGATCTGTTTCAGCTGCAATCCTGTCTCCTCCACCAGTTTTGCCTTGTCATCTTCCTGTTAGTTGCAATTAATCAGTAAGGTCATAGTTGAACTCTGGAGTAATAGCGTTGGAGTTGAAAATGTTGGAGCAGCTTGGATTCAAGAGTCATCGAAGACAACAATGTTTGGTAACAAGTCCGGAAATCTATAGGCAACAGATACTTAAACGCTCTTTAAGGGCGTTTAGGGAAACATTCATATGGCTTTTCTTTTTGGTTTCTATCCTAGATCTCAAACTTGCTTTATTTTGTGTTGTTTTCCATCTCTCCATATCAAATGCCTGTTCGGATCTGATCCAGATTTCTTTTTAAAACCTGTCGTTTTCATTTTCTAGAGAAAATATAGTTTTTAAGAATTCTCGAAGCAACTTCCTTTCAGGGATCGTGCTTTCTGAAAATTCTCCCGAAAACAGATATCAGAAAAACCTGTAAGCCGATCAATTCTTGAAAACAGAAAACAGTTTGGAAAAAACAAATCCAAACTGATATGAAATTTGATGAAATGGGGGTCCGAGATTTGAACAACACCTGGACGCACTAATCAGCTGCTTCAAGGAGGAAAGGATGAACAGGAGTGGTGGTATCAAAAATTTTCACATCTGGGATCCCCAAAATATGAAAAAGGAATCTTGTGAATTTTCTCTAGGGGACTACTTGGATTTGAAAGAATCTTATGAATGAGGACTTTATCTCTCAGTTCAAGCCCTGCTTCTAGCACTTGAATCACAGCAAATAGGTTAGTTTCAAAAGCTCTGGGTTTCACTAATTTGCATACCCAGAAGTGAACAATGTGATAATCTTGATTTTAAGATCTCAACTTTTTTATTCATCCTCAGAAACTGAGACCGCAGTGTTTAGAAATTTTGATTAAAATAATAAAAAATTCAAAAATAAATTGAGCTTAATTTATTTGACATGTAGTGTTTACTTACTGAATCAATGATCTCAAGGTACATTAAACTAGTTTTCAATAAATTTTAAAATTATTAACTTACAAAATTAAAATCTAACATCAAATGCACAAGTCTACTAATAACTTGCCGGGTGTATGCATGTGTCTTGACCTATGGTTTTGGTCTCTGAGCTAGGCCCAAGGTAGGCATAAAATGGGCTTGCTTATCCCACGTTAAGATGACTTGGGCATATTTCATAGTTATAAAATATTTATTTTTCTGATAACTGGTATGACTACCTTAAATCTTTGTCACCATTCCAGGAAGAAAAGAGGGGGGAAAAAAAAAGCAAGTTAATATAGCTCACAGTTGGGTAAGGCCACTTAGAATGTTGCTGCCACCAGTTCTTCAGCACTGAAGTAGTATCACCTGGTAATTTCCCTGCTCTCCTTTTTCTTAATATCTCCTCTCTTACATCTTCAATTCTTGACCTAAATCCCTGTACAACAATTAGAAAGCCCATAATTCCTATTAGTTTATCCAATAAACGGAGAGAGCATCCTAACAAATAGATGTTTTGCTTTAGAAAGCCGAAATTCTCTATTTTTCTGTTCAAAGGAGTTTGAGTATCCAGTTACTAATCATTGATGTAAATCTCTTTGGCAAAAATCAAAATCTTTGGGGAAAATTACACTTCCAGACCCCCAAATTTTATTTTTGAACCCTATAATTTTAATTGTTGCACATATGGTTCCAAAATTTTAAATGCCGAACATATTTGGTCCCTTAATAGCTTTTTAGACAAAAATACTAATTTCTTATCCAAATTAGCTTGGTAACCTCAAATTCTTTCCAAATTGTTAGTCCAAATATGATACAAGATGATTTTTATTAAACATAAAAATCTTTAATCCAAAATATCATGGGCCAAATGTGTTACATTTTTTAGACCTTACGTCCAAATGTGTTACAATTAAAATTATGAGGACAAATTAGAATTTGGATGAAACTTAGGAGAGCAGAAGTGCAATTTAGTAATTTACCCTATTATTTAGGATCAACTAGAATAGCGTATAAGTACAACACATTCAAAAGATTACCTGCTTGAGCTCAACTTTCAGCTCTTGGCGGACCCTCTCCATTAAAGACCTTTCAGATTCTGTTGGAAGCAGAGGACCAAAACCCATCATGTCATGCCCATCGGCGCCTGATTGATCTAATGAGAAATCCATCTGCAGCTCATCTTCATCATCTGACATAGTTGCACCTGTTCCCTCCCCCAAAGTAACTCCTAAAAGGGAAAAAGAAGAAGAAAAAGAAAAAATAAAATAATTGTAGAGTTTAGGGAATGCCTTGGTAAGTCATCACATGTAGTTTGCACTAATTCTATTTCAAATAAATAAACACACATGTATGTGTTATGAAACCATTTGGTGATTGTATGTAACATGATCTAATCTTTGCTTCCATAGATAGAATAATTATTTATACTTTTCTCATGTTGATCTGCATCACCAAAAGTGTATTTTTTATTTTCAGAAAAAAAGGTACGTTTTATACCAACTTCAATTCGTGAAAATATATAAACAGAAGATATTGACATGCAGAAAGAAACATATTTAGGGATGACGAGAAGAGCACAGAAAAGGGACAAATTCTGGACCTAATTAATAGATGGGAAACCTGGGTAGTGGGGAGATTCTGTTGGGTCTGTATCTCTATAAAAATTAAATTATGTGCATTTAATATAGATAGAGAAAATTTAAGATTATTAGAGGTAATAAAAAGATGATTAAATCTATCTAATTCTTACCCTTAATGTTGATTACTAATACATGCTTGTGTAAATCGTCATGACTGAGTATCGCATTACGCATGATCTCAACTTCATTATGACCTATTTTCTGCTTAATCATTATTTCATTATGATACATGGTTTGTAGACTTGAAAGGTTGTATCTCAAGCACGTGTTTCCAAAGATTGTAGAAGCCTGATGGGGCAGCATTCCTATCATTCCAGTGTTTATTATGCATGTTGAAGCTAGGGTTAAGAAATAACCAACCACAGACACAAAGAAAAAAAGAAATACACGTCATGACTACTCTAACAAATGATATCATTTATGCATAGTGTTATAAGGTCATCACTTTCCCCCAAAAGATCAACTTGTTGAGGTATATTATATATCACTTATAACATAATCTCTCTTCTCTAACTTGCTCCACATGGGATCCATGACAATAGTGTATAACTTCCACAAAAACATAGATACCTTCCAATGTTAAGTATACAAAAAAGAAAAGGAAAAGGAAAAAGAAATAGTAGACCATTTAATTGCATGAGGTTAAGGATGAGTTTTATTAAAATTTGAGAAGTCTGCAATCCATGGACCACAATACAATCCTGTCCTATTATAAATCATTAATGCTCCTGAGATTTTAAATCATTGGACCACAAGACAGTGACATACACAAGGTTTTCAAGATAATCAAATAGTAAATAGATTTGAGATAAAACAACACATGGTCTGAGTTTTTTTTGGTGGAACATAATCTAAGTTAAATTCGATATTGCAGATCATTATCACCCTTTACCAGTAACAAAAGAACTAAATCAAGTATTTAAATGCATTGTGCCAATAGGCCAAGAAGAACTTGTCAGCATGAACATTAAATCAACAAATAAATAAATATGAGAAAAATGCTAGAAATCAGATTATTTTTATTTGTAATTTGCTTCTTTATTATGACGATAATCTCATTGTAATGTAACCCATAAAGATAGAGATTATGTTCTTAAATATAATAGTAATAATAAGCCATCATAATTTTTTAATCAAATTTTTGTCTTTGTTTTTTAATTTATATGACATTATTGTATATATTATAATATATGCATATGCCCATTTCAGTACAAGTTGTTATAGCTAATTAAAAGATTGTTAGTTACATTACATTATGAATATAGAGTTTCCTTTTTGACCTAACCCTAATGCACGAACCATTCAAAAGTCGGCAAACAAACAGCCAGGCATCCTTCCTCTACAAATCAAAGATAACCAAAACAGCCAAACGTGTTATAGAAATAAAAAATATTCCAATAGCACCAGCTCATGGTTGTTGGTTTAGTTGGTATTCTCTTAAATCCTTTGTGCCCTCCAAACTAACAACCTTCTAACCATAAACTACAATTGTTTCTGGGTAGGCCCCACTTTACCCACCAATCGTACAGCATAAACTTGCAAGAGCCCCCAATTTGCGTCCCATGTCCTTCATCCCCGACGCCGACGTGCTTCCAAAACTTTCAAAAACAAAAATCAAACATTCTAGAAAATCAGAAATCACCCTAGGTGTAGAGATGGAGACAGAGAGAGGAAGGGCGGCCTAATTCAAATGTTAAGTGCCAATAAACACCAGTCAAATCAAAAACATTCGATACAATGAGAAACAAAATTAATAACATTGAAAACAATGAGAAATCACTCAAGATGTAGAATAATTTTACATTTAACAATATCTTGTGTGTTATATTAGTTTGTATATGTGGCGTCTATAGAGAGGAAGGGGGTGACGTACCAGTGAGAGCCTGCAGGTTCTGCTCAATATCGCGGCAGGCCATGACTGCTTCCACAGCATGGACTCTGACATGCTGCTGAAGCTGCTCCTTGAAAGAACATAACACCAGAAGATACTGTGCCTATTCAATTAATTAACAAAAACCCATGTTGTGAAATAAATAAAAGAAAACAAAAAATTACAGAGATATAGCAAAATGGGTACTTGCAAACCACAAAACTCATCAAGAAATTATCAAAACACAAACACATGCTGATTCTCTCAAACAAAAAAACAACAAAACACAGAGATTTTGCAGAACGGCTACTCCAAAAATACAAAATAAACCAAGAAATTATCAAAACAAAACACATGTTGAATCTCTCAAAGAAAAAAAACAAAAGAAACGACAAAATAAAGAGATATTGCGAAACGGGTACTCCAAAAACAGAAAACCCACCAAGAAATTATCGAGTTCTTGCCTCTCCTGGGGCGAGAGGGGAGGGTTGTGGTGGTGCCGAGCAGCATAAGACCTCATGAGGTTGTGGGACTGCGAAAGCTGGGCGTCGATGAGGGGCAGCTGGTCGATCGGCGTGGCGACCCGGAGGCACGCGACGTGGGCGGCCAGGATTTGCTCGTACAGCGGGTGGGCCGCAATCTCTGCCTTCACCTGGTACTGCTGCTGCTCGCCGCCGGCCATCGAAATATCTGTTAAGCCGCCAATTCCTCCGCCGCCAGCACCCATCATCGCTAGACCTTGTTCTTGCATCTTCCCAGCAAAAAAAAAATGGAAAAAAAGAAAAAAACAATACTACCTATATGTGTATATATGTCTGTGAATTAAAGTAAAGGGTGTGTAGACGGAGTCACCATGTGAGCTCAAGAAAGAAATCTGAGGGTAAGGACCACAATATCGTCTCTGCACTCTGTGGTCTATATAATAAAGTGATATAACACTTTGTGTGTGTGTGTGTATGTGTTTATATATATATATATATATATATAGAGAGAGAGAGAGAGAGAGAGAGAGAGAGAGAGAGAGAGCAGTTTCCTTGTTATGTGCGTTGGAGATACCCCTATATCGGGATCTGAGACACAAGACTTTGTACACAAATTCTGAAAAACTTGCAGATTTTTACATACACAGAGAAAAAAGAGGACGAAACAGGCAGCCAGAACCCAGAACAAATACGGTGTAGAGAGAGAGACACACACAGATGGAGCCTACGAATTTTTAAATTGATTTCCCTTTTTCTTTGTTATGAGCCCAAAAGTTCAAACAGACAGAGAAGAGAAAGACAGAGAATCACAAGCATCGAAGGGAGAAGGAGGAAGGAGGGAGGATAGAGGAAGAAGGAAATCGGAGAGGAGGCAAAGAGGTCACAGATAAAGCTGCTGCGCCTGTGGCTGGGCAATTTGCTCGCTTTTTATTCTGATTTGTTATTTTTTTATTTGTATTTAAGTCTTATTAACTTAATTGTGATGGTTATTGCTAAACCCTTTAGCCCTTTAACCTAACCCAACCTTAATTGTGTTTGTATTATGTCACCAAAATTATAAACTTTTTTACCCTGACAAAAAAATATAAAAATTTTAAATTTTAATTTTTTTAATTTTAAAAATATACTAAGAAATCCAAAATCAATTATTTATTCAATTAAATTCTAATTTGGAAAAATAAAAGTTAATATATATACACACACACTTCCATATATGCAAAAGCTAAAGTATATTAATAAATAATAAAAAAAATTTCGCCTCAGCTGAAGGGTCTTCTTCTGTGACCCATGATAATAATGCAATCATAATTATAATTATAAAATTATACACCGGATGAAAAAGTCAATTCACAATAATGCGTTGGATTGTACAAAATCACAACCATTGGATTATAAATTATTAGAATTTTAAACTTTTAAGAAAGTCAAATTAAAATAAATTAATTAATCAGAAAAAAGGACATTTAAGAAAGTCGGCCAAGAAGGGTTGAGCTGTCACTGTTGTGCCTCCCCCCAAGGGCTGGTAATTGGAGATTGCTCGCTACGTTTTATGAAATATCAGTCATTACAAGCCCACAAGATACATATCTGTGTGTATAGAGAGAGAGAGAGAGAGAGAGAGAGAGAGAGAAGAAAAAAAAAAACAAAAAACGGCCACTTTTTTGTCGGAAAAATAAAATAAAATCAGCCAATAGCCGTCAGACAGGAATAGGAAATTGTGTGGTAGGCCGCAAATGACCCACCACCAACCATATCATATAAAATAAATTACATATATATATATATATACACATATATGGTATATAATTCTATGAATAGGAGATTGCAGACACTCGGTCATGACCTCCGATGGAATAATCAACCAGTTGAACAGGCTTATTTATTCTTTAATTTAAATTGGAATTGGATTTTGTATCTCTGTGAAAAAAACAAAAATAAAAGGAGTTGGTGAGAATGGAATATAGTTGGGGGGTTCTCTTGTAGAAATATTTTATTTTGGGGGGTGAACATGAATAAAAAGAATTTGTTGGGGAAAAGGGGAAAATGTTTTTCTTAATTTTGTTGGTTGGTGTTGTTGCTTTGGAAGCAAGGAAGGACATTTTGGTAAGGGCACGTTTGGTGGCAATGGAAGGGTAATTCAATTCTACTTTTGGTTATAGGTAATGTTGCAAAATTGCTAGGGAGGTTGAGTAATTTTTTTCTTTTCTTTTCTCCCACTAGAAAAAGTCTAAGAAATGAAAAGAAATTGAGACAAATTCAGAATTTTGTATAAAAAATTAAATTTAAATTATTAAAATTTGTCAATTTAAGAAAAATATGAATTATTTATAAAAATAAAAAATACAAATAATTAAAATAAAATGAGAAAAATAATATTTTGAAATGGGATCAAGTCCTTCCAATGAGGTTGCTTTTGTGAAAAGGGAAAATGAGTAGTGTAGAAAGGGCTTATAAGAAAAGTGATTTTACAAAACTAAGCTTCTCTAGTACTTTATATATACATACATATTTATATATATATATATGGGCCCGCATTATATTGATAATGCCCAACTATTTTATGTTACATCTTGTAGCAGAATTCACAAAGAAGTTGTCTAAAAGGTTAGGGGCCATTGCTTGTAGTCTCAATATGTCGCCTCAACAAATCTATGTATAATTTACGATTATTTATTTTATAAAACTTAAGTTATATTTTAAATTATAAAACTAGAAGACTGGATGTGACCTCTCATTTCTATTTTATCAAAAATACTGTTTATTAATTTTTATAATTTATTAGAAAATCAAAAATAAAATTGTATTTTTAAGAATTTTTTTTTCTAGACAAAAAAAAAAAGCACATCTAAAAATTGCTATATATATACAGGCTGGTTTTCTATAAGCCCTTTTTTTTTTGTTTTCGAGTTTCAATTTTATGATTTTTGGAAACATAAAATTTAAGTAGCCATTTTAATCCCATCGTTATAGGTAAGAAAGACCCAATTAAATGTGCGATTAGTTTAAAGAAAAAGACCGACGTAATGTGGATGGAGAAATTGGTAGTTTGAGGATGGGGACTGAGACCTTTCTTGAAGAAAAAAAAAACTCTAATTTTATTTTTATATGTTTAATATAAATTATATAATAAGTGTGGCCACGTGCTAAATATTATAAACACGTGGCAAAAAAATTTGAGATAAATTATAGATTAAAAGTAGGTAGATTTTGACTTTAAAAAAGTGAATTAATAAATAAAGTGAAATTACCAAAGAGCCAATTGAAAATTTTCCTCAACAAAATGTTAAGGTTGATCAAGTGTTTGCCAAACAAAATTAAAAAGTAAGTTAGGTTGAGAATTTTTTTATTATAAAAGAAAAAATTCTAGTTCTTTTCTAACTTGTTTTGTTTATAGAGATTATTTTTTGACTACTTATTAAAAAATTATTGTAAAATGTAAGAGATGTAAAAAATAAATACTTTTCATTATTTTTATCATTTTACAACGTGTCTCAATTCATATTAAAAAAATAAAAAATTAAAAAAATATGTTTTTGGTTTATCCAAAAAAAATTTTATTTTGTTATTGGATTATCTGATTTTTAAATTGTTGGGTTTAATTTAAAAAAATAAAATCAGTTTTTTAAAATATAATTTTACTATTATTTGGACTCTTTTGGGTTTTGTGTATTTACTTTTATTTTTATTTTAATATTCAAATAGAAAGCATTTTAAGAAAAGAGAAATGGTTAAAAATATATTTTCTAATTCTGCATATATATTTTTTTAGAATAGTCAAATCAAATAACATATTATTTCATAAAGATCCAAAACTTTTATACTATAAAAAAAATAAATACAAAAATAATTTGAACTAAATTTCTCTACAGAAGAGTTTCAAAAAATTAGTAAAATTACTCCTCTAAGGAACATTTTTTTAAAAAGAAATTCTCTCTTTGTTTTTAACCATACGAGTAATTAGCAAATCTAAAAATTTTAAGAAAAATAATATAAAAATGAATTTATGTTAGGATTGACTCTCTTTTTAAAAAAAAAATTAGACTTTGTTGAATTTTTAAACTTAAGTTAGAAAATAAAAATAATTTTTTAAAAATAATAAAACACCCAATTGAAAATTGCAAGCTCAGCCGGCGAGCGGTGGTTGGGTGTTGGGGGCAGCCCGTGGCGGTGGAGTCCCCGTCACAGCTGTCTCAACTGTCCTCGCTTCTAATTGCGATGCCTCTCTCTAATCTTCGTTAAGAATTTAGGTGACCTCGGGTTCGAGTGGTCCCCCGATAAGCGAAATTATAAAATTGAGAGAGAGAGAGAGAGAGAAGGAAGTGGGGGGGGAGGGGATGCGGTGCAGTCGTTTTCATCATGTCCCATGTTCCTGACCCCTCCTTTTCTTCTTTTTCCTTCTTTCCCAGAGACGTCCCTTTTAGCCATTTTCTATGGAGTACCGGTTCGTGAAAATTTCACTAAGAAATAAGCGGTTAACAGTTAATAGATCGGATAGGGATCAAATTAAACGTGTTAAATTTTAATTAATTATTATTACGTTTGAATTTGATTCAAATTTATATAAAATTTATATTTATTAAATTATATTTAAATTTAAGAAATAATTTGAAAATACAAAAATAATTTTTTACATTTAAATTCTTTAATTTTATTTCATCAATTATAGTAATCCTTGAATTATCTAATTTTCTCAATATAGTCCTTACAACTTAAAATTTATTAGAGTAAAAAATATTTCCCTCACTCTAGTTTACTTAAATGACTTCTAACCTATTCTCATCGTAAAAGAACACTTATCATCTTTAACAAACTGTTAATTAAATGTTATTTAACAAATAAGTTAAAAAAGATACAAGAGTAACTCACTTTCACATACTTTGATAACCTATCTGATTAAAAATTAAAATATTATTTAGATAATTAAAAAATTATTTGTCATGACTCGAAAAGTCGGATCCGTGACTAGCACTAGGGTTAGGATAATCCCAACCTCGCAAGCCTTAAATACGCAGAACTATGGCAAAACAAAATAAACTTAACTTAATATAATGCCCACATTCTGATACAAACTTTTGAAAATCTAATACAATTGTCAACATCTAAAATAAATCCTTAGCTCAAATTTTGTCTGTGCTATCTAAAACAGATTAACACAACAAGAAAGAACAATAATTGACTACTACACTCAAAAACCAAATCTGCTCGAACCACAGAATCAGGATTTATAGCTCTTCTCGCACAGTAGGATCAGTCAGATGCACAGAATCTAAGTCTGGAAAAATTAAGAAGTGAGTCTGATGATCTAGTGAATAGTAATACATATTTACATGATAAGAGACATATATTATATAGTTTCAATCATAAAATAGACATTTCAAACTTATACAAGTTAGGGAGTTCATAACAGAAAACGAAACAGAAATCAGGACAGCAACCTCATGGTCTACCGATATACATAAAACAGAACTGAACAGACAACAGGACGGCATCTGCCGAAATCAAGAAACAGGCCTACCCCGTCAGTCACATGTGATAGTTTAGCACCACCCTTGCTAGCTGGGGATATAGGTCAAGGTGCACCTAGTCTAACGCCTACTGCCGTTAGCTGCAGTGTTCTAACTATTCGATACTCCTTTAAAACATTTTCCAAAGTTTACCAAAAACAGTTTACAACTTTTCAAAGTGTTCAAACATAATAGTAACAAAAAATCAGTTTTACAGAATTTCAATATTCAACATATCAAAAATCAGAATCAATAGTTCAGGACACTTCCAAACAAATCAGAAAATTTCATATACATCCCTTGTAAGCTTTTATAACATATTAAATTTCAATTTCGAAATAACTAAATTTATAAACAATTTATATAAAACTCATCATTTAACAAATACAGAAAATAACAAAATATATAAATACGTATTACTACTCACAGACACTAGAGAATCACGAAATTTGAGCTTCGGCACTTTGACTTCACAAAAGTCGATCACTCAATCTAGAAATAACCAAAATTCTTATTTTAAAATATAATTCGTCTTATAATTAACTCAAATTCAAAATCCCATCAAAACCTTACTATTCTCTTAGGTTTTCGTGTTCAATCTCATATTAGGAATTCTAAAAGTCTTGAACTGATCACATAATTTACATCCTAAGTATTAAATCCTTGAACCAAGCTTATAAAACAATAAACTTATCTAATTATCTTTTAAACCAACCATTAAAATACTAAATCAGTCTTGAACCAGTCACTAGAAGGTTAAATTGACCATGAATCGATCAAAACAATACTAAATCGGACCTCAAACACACTAAACCGACCATGAAACCCACTGAACCGGCCAAGAAACCTGCTGAACCAGTCACAAAATCCATTGAACCAAACTTAAATCCATTGAACCAGCCATAAAATGAACCGATTTTAAACCCACTGAACCGGCCTTGAAATACATTGAACCCGCCATAAAAGTCAAGGAACCGAACTTGGGGCCACTAAACCAGTTAGAATTTGCCCTGAATCGGCCATAAATATGTTGAATCGGTGGTTTTTTAAATTTTTCTTAATTCATTTGACATTGGACCGGCCAGTTCACCATTGAGCCGGCTGGTTTACTCTTGAACCGGCCGCGAACCAGATGGACAATTTAATTTTCTTCTCACCCATACCTTGAACCGGCCAAGAACTAGTCATTAACCCCTTGAACTGGTCGATTTTCCTTTTTTTGGCAATTTTCTATTATTTAATTATTTTCTGATATATGGATTCGGTCTCAAATCAGGATCCTGCTCCAACTTGAAACCCACAACCCAAGATAAATTTTCTAGCCTGGCCCAAATTGGCCATGGCCCAACTCGCATATAAAAAAATATAACCCAATAGTCCAGGCCCTAAAAATATAACCCGGGCTCATCTGACCTAGTCCAACCTAAATCCAAATCGGGTTATTTCTTCCTAACCCGATTGGCTGCAATAAAACTGAAAATAAACATCAAGTCGTACCTTGAATTTTGATTGATTCTTTGCAAATGAATACTACTAGGTGGTATGGAGTAACCAGATGAAGCCCACAATTGGTTTAAATCTGTTGTTAATCAGCTTATTTCAAGGAATTAAGTTGGAAAACTCAACTTATGATAAACGGAGCAGTCAGGCTAAGATCATCGAAATTGATCAATTTAAAATTTGAATTTCCAGAAATTGGAAAGGGGGCTTTGTTCGTCTTTATCAGTCGCACGAGTATATATAAAAATTTTACAAAGAAACATTTAATATAATTGTAATTTTAATGAAAATTAATCATGGATCTTGGAACGTTCAATGGTTACTGGGAAAATTTTTAGGATTTTTGCAATCTAGTCCCTAAAATCTAGTCTTCATGCTATCTGGTCCTTGGCAAACTCTGATATATTATGTTTAGAACCCTCTAAGTTCTAGTGAATTCAATTTGGCCCTCAATTTTTCCCATTTAAGTCCAAAACTCTTATTTCTTTCAATTAGCCCCTTAACATTTTAATTTCTTTAATTTTCCCAAAATCTGGGGTTTTACATTATTTTTTAAGTTTATTATTTTTAATTAAAAAATTTTACATTTTGAATTATTTAATTTTATTATTTTTAAATAACTTTTATTTTATTTTTTAAATTATACTCAGTTATTTTTTAATTTAAATGACACTTAGCCATTCTTATTTTAATATTTAAATAAAATAAAAATTATTTAAAAATTTTAAATTAGCAAAATTTAGATTTTTATTATTTTTAAAGTACGTGAAATTAGATTATTCTTAGATTTTTTTAAATAAAACCGTTCAACAACTGTTAATCAATAGTTAATTGACAGGGAAAAATATTTTTTCATGATGAAAGTAAGGTTTGGTGTTATTTAAATAAACTTGAAAGAAGGGAAATGTTTTTTACCGAATTTATTAATGTCATATAAAGATTATTAATTTAATTAAAAATATTATTAAGTTTTTTATTTAGATTTTTAACAGATCGAATTATTTAATTTTATATCCAATCTACTTATTTCAAATTACGAATATTTATAATCAGTTCTAATTTATCGAATATTTTAATTAAATTCAAATCTTAAATTTCAAATTGAATTCAAATCGAATTTAGACTAAAATTTAGCCCGTTCGTAACCTTAATAAAAAATATTAATAAAATATAATTATGATTTAATAAAAAATAATTAAAAATAAATATTTATTTTTATTATATACAAATTATAAATAATTATTTTAACATTAACATAAACATGAAAGGAACTAACGTAGGAACACAAGATAATGAATATGATCAGTATATTTAATATTACATTCTAATAATTTGTATGCGTGTAAAACACTCAATAAGATTAACCCACTAGATTAAAAGTTAGCCAGATTTTGTACATCCTTAAAAGTCAATAATAGCTAGTTGTTTTTAAATTATTTGTTCTCAGTTTTTTTATTATTTGATTTAATACTATAAAATTTATGAAAAAAATATTTTTTAGAATCTGGTTCTACTAGATTTTGGGCTTTTTTTTGAATTTTTTATTTTTTTATTTTCTTTCAAAATTCAAACAAAATATATTATAAAAAAGAAATTGTCAAAAATACATATTGTTTTATATTTCTATATAATTTTTTTTGGATAACAAAAGAAACCTTTTTTAAAAAAATAATTCCATGACCAAAAAAGCACAGCTTTATTCTAAAAGTAGAATTAACTCCTAGTCACTGTATATTGCTAGATTATTCTAAAAGTTCGTATAAGAAAGCAGGAAGGATAAGCCGTCTTTTGATAATATCTTAGACTTATATTTATTTACTAATTTACTTAAAATGATTGGGTCAAAATTCATTTAACCCATAAAATTTTTGTAAAAACCCCAATTATATATATATAAAAAAAATTAACTTGATCCGAACGTCCGAGGCATTCGGATCCATGAAACCACGGAAGAGGAGTTATCAAATTCGAGAATTTCACAACCATTTCGATCAAAATCACTTTATAAACAAGGTCAAATGAAGCCAATCCACAAAAGTCCCACGAGAATTTCTAAAACACTCGTGTGAAGTTAGAAAAATTTCTCTGGTTTTCATTTGAAAAGTCATCCACCATAACCGAACCTGTTTTACAGAAATATGGGCTAATCGAAGCAGTTGGATGCAATTAAAACCATCAATCTTTGTTGTTTGGCCATTACGAGTCTTGTCCAAGAAGATCGTCTCAAAATTTGGCTGAAATTCCAGGTAATTCTTGAAATTTTTCGTTTAGCTGTTACAAGGAAACTGAGTAGAGAAGGAACAACCCGAATGATTCAGGTCAATCTGATTTATCGGGCTTGAGTTGTTTTGTTAATTTGATCTTGGGCCAGCCCAGATGGTTTTGGGCCGGATTGAAAAACCATTGGGTTTAGGCCATGGCCAGTGGGCCAGGCCCAGACTAGAAAACAGGAACTGGGCCAAAGGACTGGATCTAAATTCCGGATCCGGGCCAGGAAATATTAAATAATAAAATAAATAAACAAAAAATATAAAATAAAGAAGAAAATACAGAAAAGAAAAACTTGACTAGTTCAGGGCCTTTCACACCAGTTCTTGGCCGGTTCAAGGTACATTGGGAAGATAATTAAATTATCTACTTGGTTCACGCTGGTTCAAGGGTAAACCGGCCGATTCAAGAGTGAACCGGCCGGTCTAATGTTAAAGAAATTAAGAACAAATTATAAAACCACCAGTTCAACTTATTTAAGGCCAGTTCAGCGTAAAACTTGGTCGGTTCAGTGTATTTAAATATGATTCCATGATTGTTATGACCAGTTCAATGTATTTCAAGGCCAGTTCGGTGGGTTTTAATACCAGTTTAAGGGATTTAAGGGCGATTCAATGTGTTTTGTGACCGGTTTAGTGGATTTCTTGCTCGGTTCAGTAGTTTTATCACTGGTTTAGTGGGTTTTATGCTCGGTTCAATGTGTAAGAGATTTAGTTCAATATGGTTTTGATTGGTTCGAGACTTTAAAACTTTTGAGATGGCTTAAATTATGAAAACTAAGGATATGTTTGGGTTTTAAGGGGAAGTTTAGTTTTGAATTAACTTTGAGACATATTACGTTTTAAAATGAACATTTTGATTATTTCTAGGTTTATTGGTTGACTTTCAGGGAGCTGAATCACGCGAAACTTGATTTTCATGATTCTCAGTTTCTATGAGTAATAGTAGATATTTATATGTTTAAATGTGATTTTACTTGTTTAAATTTTTAGTTTTTATATAAATTAAAATTTATTTAAGTTATTATCCAGTTGAACTTAAATTGCTATAAAAGTTACAAGGGACATATATGTCATTATGTGATTTGTTAGAAAAAAAAACTTCTGAATTTCTGATTTTGAACACTGATATACTAATGATGCCTTGAAAACTGATAACTTATCCTGTTAAACTCTGATAATTGACTTTAAGGAAATATCGAACTGTTAGAACACTATAGTTAATAGTAGCAGGCGTTAGATTAGGTGCACTTCGGCCTCTATTCCTAGCTAGCAGGGATGGTGCTAGACTATCACGTGTGGCTAAAGTGGTAGACCTATTTATTGATTACCGGCAAACTTTGAGTCGTCGTCTTGATATTTGTATATCGGCATACATTGAGTTGCCGTCCTGTTTTTGTTTAGTTCTTGGTATCGAACTCCCTAATTTGTATAATTTAAAATTTATGTTTTATGACAATAACACTCGATATATGTCTCTCGCCATATAAATATGTATTATTATTCACTAGGACGATAGACTCATTCTTTTATTTTTCCAGACTCTAGTTCAACTCTACCGATAAATCCCGTTGCGTGAGTGAATTACGTGGTGCTGTTGATTTGAGTTCCAATTATACTAGTTAGTCTTTATTTCCTTTGGTTTTATGTATCTACTCTGTTCTTAGTTAACTTGGTGATTACAGACACTTTTTTCTTTTCGTTGTAAAGACATGGTTTGACATTTATGATTATATTTCAGATTTGACTCACTAGTATCATTTTTCCTAGTGTATCAGTATTTTTGTATATGGAAGGCTTGCGGAGTTAGTATTTATTCTCACCTTAGTGCTGGTCATGGATCCGACTCCCGGGTCGTGATAATTTTTTTTCTCTATTTTATTTACTTGTTGAACTATTTATTATATGATTTAACCCCGTAATACTAACACCATTAAACTAACCGTTATATTTACTCCTTAAACTCTCTAATTGTAAATATTTTTTTATAAATATTATTATTAAAATAGTTAATTGTTAAATTTTTAAAATTTAAGTTTGACATGTTATAATTGATAATAAATATTATTTAATATTTTTAATTTTATACAACAAATTAAAACACGCCTAAATTTTATAAAATATATTTAGATTATATATTTGAATAACCTAGATAAATAAAAAGTCCTTAGCTAGATACAAATGATTTGAATTTAGTAAAATATATTCAAATATTGCAGTTTGAAACTTAACCATCAAACTAAATCAAGTAAATTTGCATTTTTTTGTTTGCTTCATAATAGCATCATAAAATTATGGCAAAAATTATTTTTTTCAAATAATCTAAATTAATTTTGTAAAACTAATGACAATTTTTTTATTTTGTTAGATTGCGTAAATAATTTAAATTAAATTTATAAAATTTAGCCATATTTTAATTTGATTATCTAAAATTAAATACATTTAGCAATATTCTGTATCAATTATAACATACTAATTTAAATTTTAAAACTCAACTATTTCCATAATAATATTTTAAAAAATTCTTGTGTTTAATACTTGAGAGTTGAGAGGATAAATATAATGATTAATTTAATGATGTTAATTTTAAGAAGATAAATGGTGTAATTGATAGTTTACGAGGATAAATAAAAAAGAGAGAAGAAAGTTTGATGCGGCAAAATGATTTTTGTCTAAATTATTATTGTTTATTTTTGTTAATAAACAGAAATAAAGAATAGCTAAAAAGAAACCTTTGGTGGAGCATAAAAGTTTTCCAAGATTTTTACATTTTAAAAAAATAAAAAGAAAGAAACTAACCCAGCCGTAAAAAGGGGGTTTTACCCCTCTACTATATCAACCATGTTTGTCATGTTTCTTTCTATATTTTTGGGCTGTGAGTGGTGGGGAAGGGGAGGTGGGTTTGTACTTACGTTTGCTGTAACCTCTCTTATTTTATAATTACTTCCACCAATCGTTTTAACTTTGCGCAATCTTGCAGTAGGGTAAAGACCCCCTATGGTTAGCACTTAAATAATTTTTCTTTTTCTTTTTTTTATTTGAACCACATAACTAAATGAATAATAAAGAAACTCTGGGAAAGGAAGATTACTGATTCATATAAATCACTTAACAGGAAATGCTTTAAATAAATCCAATGAGTGACTGATAAGCTACAACTGAAGGCAAGTCCAACAGATTTCAACCAAGTTGTAACTCAACCCATGTTAATTTAGCTGCTCAAACACAAGCAAATCCAACCCAACCTAACCCAACTCAACCCAATCGAGTAAAGTTGGAAAATTTATAAGACCAGGGTTGAGTTCACTAGTATTCCAAATTAATTTAAATTTTCCAAGCTGCAACAAGGAGAGAAAAGGGGAGGAGATCTTGGGATCCAACTAAAACTACCCTATTATTTCCATCCAAAACTAGGGCTTGCCAGAAAGAAACTTACAAAATCGGAGGGCCAAGCCATGTGGTAACACATGGATTTTATTTACAGATGAAAACACCAATCTAAAAGACATTATATGGAGAATAAATCAACAAGACAATCTAAAAGACATTTACAGCAAAAACCTCCAATCTGTGGCACGGTTGCACAGTGGTTTTCACATCACGGTGCACTTCTCTTTTAATGATTTTGCTTCCTGTTTAGGTGACAAAGAAGAACTCTTCTCACCATCCCTTGAAACCTGCACCTTTCGGTTAAAGCACAGTTTTAATTTCACTCCTGATCCATTCTTCAACCAAACGCATGAGATGCGTATCAAAACCATGATAATGAGACAATTTCTATCAATTATAAAAGCTAAATACAATCCTAAAATAGCTGTTACAGAGTAATATTAAGCATTTAAAGGGTAATTTAATAAATCATCTTGTAAATTTTCGTATATATTTAAACAGGGCCAAAACCAGATGTAGTTTTATGGCACTTAAATCAAATCTCTTCTTTTCTATTTTCTCGAGTTTATCGTGACCGTGTCAGATTCCCACGAAGAGCATGATCAATTGATTAAGATTTGATTTCAAATTTCTCCTATGGTGTTTAAGTAATAATAAATAAGTTAGCTCTATCTTTTTACAAACTTGAGCTTTTAGATGAGATAGTGGTTAACAGTTCTACGTACAAAACAAAATAAGCAGCAAATGAAGTATAAACCTCGGCATATACATATTATCAATGTGAAACTCTTCTCAGCTGTACTTTCCACCCCACCCCACCCCCCACCCCCCCCCCCCCCCAAAAAAAAAAAAAAAAAGAAAAAAAGAAAGAAGATAAAACATACAAGCAGAAACAAAGAACAAATGAAGCTCCTTCTCTTGAGAAGATATGTCATGTCTTGCATGAGGAGTCAAATTTCCAAACTTCCCAAGGAACCTTTCGCAATTATTATCATGGAATGCTAGAATATTAGACTAAAAAACCCCAAAAGTATTTCCTTGTTACTAAATTCTTTCCACTCTCATTCGGTGAACATCTTTCCTTCCTTATGCTAAACTGACCAATACAATTATTTGGCCATTTTAAGAGAATACACCCAGAGATATCATGTCTTGCATGAGTTCTTCAAAATTTTGAACTTTCCCAAGGAATTTTATGCATTTGCTATCATGGAAGGCTAGAGTATTTGGATAAACAACTCCAAAAATATTTCGTTATTACTAAGTTCTTTCCACTTTCACTCTGTGAACATCTTTCTGTATCTATGCTAAACTGATTAAAAATAATTACTATGGCATTTTAAGAGAACGTGCCCACTGAGACCAATTATCTCTCAAATATGGTATAACACTGTACTTAACTACAGCCATCCCCATAGGCATCCAATTCCACAATTAAGTTCTTATCATTCACCGGAAGACCAACAAATGTTTCTGCCTTTTGATCACTCTATTATAATTCCAGATCCAAAATGCCTAAATCTCAACCATTTGTATGTTTATATAAACAGTATATAGAAACTACAACGATCACGATAACATATACCTTTAATAGTAAACTTCCAAATTAAACTCAATCCCTAACAAGTTACCAAAGCTTCTGCAGGGCAATACGTAACTGTTAAGATCAGCATAATGTCCCAATAAATAATAAGTGAGCTAATAATCAGCTGCAAGCAATAGGTGGCCTTACTCCAGCAGACAACAAATGCAAATTGCAGCAAATCTGTTATGCATCCAATTACAATAGTATTTTTGCCATTGTGAAAGCAAGAAGTTGCCACTGCTTTCTGAGAATGTGAATTTCCAGTATTTGCTAGAGATCAGACCTTCCATATCCTCAACACCAACATTTCCATTTACTTATGGAATTAAGATTCCCAAGCTAGATTTTAACCAGATTGCAATTCTCATGGAAGCTTAATCTCTAATAAGACAATTGTATGTTATAGTCATCTTAAAATCCAAATTGCTGGCTACAGTCATTCTTGTCTCCCAAAATTCAGATTATTTACACCAATCACTCTACTACTCAAACATTTGCAATCTCAAATGCCAGATATATTCCCCAGAAGTTGGATGCCACACAACCTTTGACATTGAAAGAAATTTAGTACATCCTTAATTTCCAAGGCAACCAATCTTGGCTCTTCACTTATTTATTTTATTTTATTTTATTTTTTTTGGAGGGGGGGGGGGTGGTTTCTTAGCATTCAATCACAAGTTCACAACCAATAAACACAAAAAGATTTTGATATCCAACCTGGGGTCCAGTAACCAGTCTTGAACTGCTAACAGTTGGTTGCTGCACACTATGCTGTGGCTGTTGTTCAAACTCCTGTTGCTGAAGAGCTATTGCCAATTGCAGGTCAGAACTGTCAAAGAAAGGAACAAGGAATACAGAAATGAATTTCAACTAAATCAGCCAACATACAGAATCACTTAGCAAACTGAGGGACATGAGAAAAAAATTCAACACAAATGTTTCCACTACAGAAGCATATAATAAAAACAAAACATGCTTTATTTTCATTTCCATTTTCTGCTCTTAGAAATCATAGTCAACGAATAAAGGAAATGGACTTGATGCTTACACCAATCCAATGTCATCCAACCATTAACTGAGCCCATGAAGACATAAACTGTAAACAGTTCAAATAAACAAACCATGCCCCACATTGGGCTCCAAAGAGTTCTAATGATTCCTAGCATAGGCTGAATACTAGGAAAGGAGCTAATGATTGATTGCAAGCAGAATACAATGTACGGTTGGCAACAATGTGAAGACCATCACCATGAACAAGGGGTCAGCTAGAAAGATTGACATAATTCATGTATGGAAAAGTGTTCCAAGGCAACAGCAGGACCAACACAATCAAGTAAAAAGACAATTAAGATAGACAAAATGATGGTATAATTTTACATATGGCACATAGTGAACAGCATATGCCCCCTTATGGATCATGTCAGCGCTTATTACACATCCCCTACATAAAAAAGCTACAAGGACAATGTAAATGCAGTGGTATTCCAAGTAATTACTTGAAACTTGAATCTGCATTCTCTGAACTGTCAATGCTGGCAAGATAGTCCTGAAGCACAGAAGGTTGTATTAGTTCTTCAAAAGCAATGAGGTACAAATAGCAGAAGAATTGGTACAAACACCATCCGGAAAAGAAAAAAATTTAATTGGGAAATAAGAAAAAGTACGTACAGCAGTACTTGCCACTGCATTTTGCTCATCCCATGTGCTGTTGGTGTGATCTTCCACCTTAAATTCCTTAAAGTTACCAGTCATAAACACCGTATCGCCATTCACCTGAAATGGGCCAGTATTTTATGCATCAAGTAATAAGGAATACAGAAGTACCAAATCAAATCATAACCTCAGAAGATTTCCTTTTTTCTTTTGGAAGGGAAAAAAAAGAGTATTCAGAATCAAGGAAAAAAATGAGCTAGTTTATTTTCCAGAAGACATGAAGAAGGATAGACAGTATTTTGCTTCACCCGATTCATAAGCAATCATGATTTATTATATCAAATATAAGACAATACCGCTGCAGACAGGCACCCACAAGAAACTGGCTTACTGAAAAAGATCTTACCTCATTCAGCTTCTCCCAAACCAGGTCCGGTTGGCTTATGTAGCCTTGGTCTGTAGCCAAAATATACAATTCACCATTGAGCTGCAAAAGCATGAATTAAGCATAGTATGAGGCAACAAAGTTACAATTTTTTTTTTTTTTCCTTCTTGAATTTGCTAATCAGTTAATGGTATTGTTAGGCTGCTGGCTGCATAATGGCCACAGGATTCTTCACTAAATTATGATGGCAGAAACAAACCACATGGTAATTTACCTTAAACATGGTGTTGAGGTGATTATTGCGGAAAAAGACACAAAGTTCGCGTTCTTTTAGACCATCTTGCAAGCAACATAGGCTGCAAAATATCCCCAAAAGAAGAGCAAAATGAATAATGTCCTTGCACCAAGAAAAGCACAGCAGCGGTTCTACACATGCATACACACAAGGGTTTCCACAGCTGAACAAGTGACTTACCCATATACGGTCAACTGACTGGCATTGCCCGTCAGAAAATTACTGATCAGTTTTCCTAAAAAGAATTTAATAGATTGTCATCAAAATGTTATGAATGCAGTATAAAAATAACTACATAAGATTGTTAACTGAACTAATGATGCATCATGTATGTGTGTCTGCATATATGCTCTGTTATACCAAGCACTTCGTACCCTGCGTTGGAGTAATTTCATCCTTGGAACTTGTATCTGAGGCATCTCCTGTACTTCTGTCCACTTGTTCTGCAAGAACCACCTCACCTTCATAAATTGGTTCTCGATCTTCACAAATCGTTGTTCCCCATTCCAATATGCATTCTTCTCCTTCATAAATGGGCTCGCTTCCATCAGCACTTGAGGTAACAGCATCAAGGGCTTCAATCTGTTGCATTTTGTCACTTGATGAATCATCAATTGCACCTGATGGAGATATGCTACAAATTTCTGTTGCATCACAACCACTTTGATTATCTTCTGACACATGAATTGCAGCAGTGCACATGGATTGCTTCTCAACTTCTTCATCTCCCCCAGATTTAAGCATCTGGCTTTCTGCAGTTGCTGGCTCCTGTTGTAAACAGCCACATGATGCAGTCTCATTCTGGGTCAAATTTTCAACCCTTCTCTCCTCAACTAGACCTATGGACTTTATATTTTTTTCAATTCTTTAGTAGTTGATTGAATGATGGGGAATTTCTTATCTTTGTTTGAACAGTCAGTTTCCCTTGCAACTGTTGCAGGAGTCAAAACCTCAATACAGGAATTGCTGAAGGTGATGCAATCACAGGAAGATGGAGTTTCCTGATAATAAGACTTTTGACTTTCAGCATCACCATGCCCCTCCAATGTTTCTGCAAGAGTTGAAGTTTCAGTCTTATTCAGATTTTCACCGTCCTTTGAACTGATAGGTGTGTGTCGTATATTCACACTCATTACAGGTGAATCATTCACTGAAGGTTGCAATTCAGACTCTGATAATTTCAAGACTCTCATCAGCTCTGCTTCTTCCTCCATATCTCCTTTTCTCACTTTTTGATCCTCAGAGATGGCACATGGAGACTCATCAAAAGATTTACCTCTCGAAAGGCATGGAGATGGAACTCCAAGGGTAGCAGCTGTTGCAGCAGCAAAATCTACAGAATCTTCTTCAGGATTCAATTTTTGTTCCCTGTCCATATATCTTGTTTCAAGGGCAACAAGCTCCCCCATAAGAGTATTATAGGACTTCGACCCAATTGCTTTTGCGGTATCATAATCCTGATATACACAAACAAAAAGAAGTCCTTGTCAAACTAAAGCCAGTTACCTCATATATAATAAACGAGCTAATTAGAAAATACGACTTCAGAAGCTACAGAGAACAAGATAATTTGTCACCATAATGCAGCAGGCATTAATACATAGTTAAATACCATCTTATTTTATCAGACTTCAAATTAATAATCTTCAAAGAACACAAACACATCAAAAACCTCTCAATTTTTTGTCTCTTCCATGAGAGAGAAATGACTAAAAACTCTTCGAAAGGGTTGGGGAGGTTGTCGAGTATGTGTAACCTTACCTCTGTTTGTGATATTTCCATGACCGAAACCTGTGACCTTCTAGTCATAGAAGAGTAACTTCACCTTGACCCAAGGCTCCCTATACTCTGTGTGTGTGTGTGTGTGTGTGTGTGTGTGTGTGTGTGTGTGTGTGTGTGTTGTCGATTCATCTATATTAAGCTCACTCTCCACCTTAACCATTCACTCAAATCACTTCACAAAGGGTTATATCAAACAAAAGCAAAAAACCACTATTATAATCCCTCATCCTCCACTTCTCTAGCAATTCCTATCTTCTCCCAACCCTTCATGTCAACTCTCCCCACCTTTCTGGCAACTAAACTATTTCTTTGCTCAAGCAACCCTCCCCTTCCAACAGAAAAAAAAAAAAAAAAAAAAAAAAAAAAAAAAAAGGGACATGTCAAACCAAAGGTGCCAAGTTTCATTTCATGGAATCAATTCAACCCAGAGCCTTACTAGTTGAATTCAAGATTGATACAAAATAGCTACAAAAATCACGTCATTATGAGAATTACAAGACTAACTTTTTATTTCATCTCATACCAATCTCTTGTTAAAATCTGCACTACATACACATAACTAGCAAAACTTAACATAATTATTTTAACTTATTTTTCTATATGTCATGGATTTGCCCAATCCAATACCCAGATCCATTTTTGCATAGAATAGGTAAATCATATTCCAATGGTCAACCAAATCCCAAACCACCCAAAGAGGTACAATAATTACTCAATTAGTCTTAATTTTTGACCTGAATCTAAAATAACCTGAAAATTAATTTTTAAACAAGTTCCCACACTCTTCTTTCCTCATCCAATGATTTCAAATATTTCTTAAACTACCATGTCACATCTCTTTTCTTCAGATGACACAAAGAATACTTAACCTATGATTTCATCATATTTTATCCTCCTTCAGTGAAGAGGCAAAATCTTTGGATCCCACATCACCTCATCTGAAGTTGACAAAAACAAACCTAAAATGGCACATTTTGCACACATTCCGTAATTAATCCTCAATCAGAAAATAACTGGAACATAAAGTAACCAGATCAATCCAACCACCTATATTCACACTAAAACTCCCTGCTCACTTTGTGTTACTTTGCAGAAGACCATCTGCCCCTGGTGAATGATTGTTCATCATAGGAAAAAATGCATCACATATTTCCTTCACATTTTCACCTGAGTACAAGGTAAGGGAGGACAGGGATGGAGAATCATCATTCAGATGATGTAGTAGGATGAATGTTGAGCACATTTAAGGAAATAAGGAAGGGATATGGGTAGAGTTGATGTGTCCAGGAACATGCCTCCATGCCAAGTGTCCTCAAGTGTGACCAGAGTTTATGGTTTTTGTAGTTGATCATCGCCCACTGTTGGTGGATCCTGCAATTGCATGTGCATACAAAACCTATAAATTTAAAAAGGAAAGTGTGCTAGAACCTCATGGCACAGAGAAAATCTCTGCTCTCCAATGCAACTTTAAATTACTCTATCTAATTTATGACTGAATAACTACGCCAAACCCTAATTTTTTTATTACACAGGATAGTCAGGTTGACATAATTTAGGGGCCTGTAATTTCAGTAGAACCTCAATTGAAGAAGAATTCTAAATACAACATGAACTTCACTTCCAGCAAGATGCAGCCATGCAGGCATTTCTAACCACCTCCATACTTTGAAATTGCCAACTCCCTTTCAAGCATGTCCTTAGAAGAACTTTCAGCAATTTATTTAAACACCCCAACACGTGTGTATGGGTCTGTGTGGATGTATGCAAGTATTTGTGTCATTAGCATTTACCGAAACAGTTTAGCTATCATAAAATGGCCACTTTAAGAAGAAGGTTATACTATGGTTATTGTCATAAGAGGAGGAAAGTCATTGAAAGTAAATGACCCACCAAAGAATTACTGGAAACCAAAAATGATTAAAACATTCAAACGAATAACAAAGTATTGGAAAATTCACAGGAATCTGAATCTACTAATACAAATAAAAGACCCTGTCTATATAGATTATATGAGCTGGTGAATCTTAAGTTTCAAGACATAGTCTCAGCATTACAAGCCATCTGTAAAAGATCCAAACAGAATTGCAAATCTCACATGTCAAGCCTCTTTCTGATTTTAAAGCTTATTGCGCAGATAAAACTTATTATGGGAGATATGCAAACACTATGCAGACATCAGGAAGTTGATATAGGTAGTTTCATGTGAGATTGTCATAGAGTCATAGACAGGAAACTCCTGCATTTGTTTAGTCCAATGTTTTTGACTGCAATAGCAGTTGCCCAGTCCTAACATATGAAAGGAAACATCAGATAGAATTGAGAGGAACTCTAAATCCACGTTGACCATAACATAGAGCACCCATGTAGTAAGATGTTATTTCCTTCATTTTCATCTTAGGCACAGATGAAAGCTAGTAACATCAAATTTCATAATGGCACATAATGGGCTTTGCTTGGGGACTCGCAAATTAAATTAAGACTGTAAGGGGCTAAAGACTAAACACAGAGCAGATCCCAACAATTCTGCTATTAGAGTTAAAGCATAGGACAAAAAATTGGTCAAACACCCCAAGACCCAAAAAAGGAAGGAAAAAGTTTCTTTATTATGCACACTGGATTAATGTAAAGTAGAACACAAGTTGTTTCAACAATGAGGTTTGAGACCTGAAAAGAGAACATACCTGGGGGTCAACTATCCAGCCATGATAGAGGGGAATATCCAAAAGATCAAATATTGCACACTCGCGAGTGAACTCAAAATCACCAATTCTACAAAAATCATGCACAGATTTTGCTAATACAAAACTGTTGTGGTAAAAGGTGAGAAACAGTCACTTCAGAGGAATATGTGTACCTCCTAAATTTTGTATTTACATCAATTCCAGTTGCAAGTCGAGGAAGCAGATCAATTGCATCAGCAATATTTGTTGTTGTTGATTCTCAACATACCCAGCATCTTTGTTCTGTACCGAATCAAAAAGGGTCAAATCTAACACATCAGCAAAAAAGATAGCACATCCTCTATGTGGTTCTTGTCACATCTGAGAGAACAGAAAAGAGAGTGAGCAGAAACCAGTATATAAAACCACCCCCCAGGTGCATTGTGTTTATTTTTTCCATTCTCTCATTCCAAGAACCACATAGTGATTCAAATTTACCAAACAACCAAAATCAATTACATCAATATTACTGTTTGAATCAATTAGCCGCTCAGCCACAAGTGAAAGTAATTTTCCTGAGATACTTCAGCAATGTCTGGACTTAAAATCAAATTGTTCTTTAACAGAAGAACATTACCTAACAAACACAGAACAAGTTGGTGATTACAACACAGAAATATTTTGGATCATACATATAGCAGGAAAAAGTACACGTATCAAATCAAATGTCAACAGCTGCTAGGAGAGTTAAAAGGCACAAGAAACAAATTATATCCAGTAATTTACAAAGAAAGGACACAAGTTCAGTCATGTTCCTGTTCGGGTTCTTCAACATGGTTTTGTCAAATCCTTACCCTTTCATGCAGCTGTATCAAGTTCTTGTTTTTCCTCAAAATGTTCTTCCTTTATAAGGGTTCTTACAGGGATCCTAATAATTCAAAAGCTCAACTCTCAATCTCCAATTTAGTTGCAGATTCAAAGCAAGCGAAAAAGTTAGTTAATTACAGAACGTGAGAGGATATAAGACAACGAAGTCATACTCAATAGCAATTTCTCCCATAATACCTTTTCCTTTTTCTTTCTTTTTTTTTTTTTTGGGGGGGGGGGGGGGGGGGGGATGGGGTTGGGGCTGGGGGAATTTATTCTTTCTCCAATTTTAGTAAACTTAAAACTGCAGAACAGTCCACAAGCTTAGTGCATGCACTCTGCAGACGATGGTGTGATTCATCATAATGGCATAATTATTCCCAAATCAAAAGAAACGAAGATGACCTATAAATAGTTTCAAATTCCACATAATTCATCACTCGCAATATCATATTTCGATGGATATCTGAATTGCATACAGCAATACACCGCTGTCCAAATCATTTATTGATATAATGCAGTGAGTTTCATAAAGGTTGAAAATTGATTGTGAGGCGGTCCGCAGTGAAGGAACGCTCGCCTGGAAAAAGCAGAAACCCTAAGTGAGGAGAGAGAAATATTTACAGATAGCGAGGAGAGGGCAAGGGCCATTGTCGTTCTGAAGAATGATTGGCGTGGTGCGTCCAAGGAACTGAATTGTCTTGGTCTTATGCACCATTTCCTTCGCCGGTCCCTCTCTTCGCTCTTCTGCAGAAGCCATAGATGAGCTTTCCTGAACCACTCTCTGGTACAGGGAGAGAAGACATGGATAGAAACACGAACAGGACGGAAACTGAAAATTTTGGGAGAGAGAAGGACGAAATACGAGGTTAAGGCACGAGGCGCTTGACACAGAGAGAGATGTTTGACGGCAATACCAACGCCTAATTTTCCGGTGTATGCTTCAGGACAAATAAAAATAAATTAATAATGAGAGAAAAACAAAATCTTCTTGGATAAATTAATAACTATGAATAAAGTATTTTAAATAAATAATTTTTAGTAGGAGAAATTTTAAAATAAATAAATTAAAAATCATTACCACGTATTTAAAAGTCAAATATGCACATTTCCACTCACTTATACAGATAATTTCATATATTCTTACAAGGATTAATATTTATAATAATAAGAACGTGCTTGGATCCTAAAGGTCACTTTTATTGGCGTTATTTTTAAAATTATTATACTTAAATTTAAAATTTTTACCGTTGGCTAATTATGAGTTTATATGTGCTAATTGAGAAACAAAACTAAGCAATTCCCGCTGTCATAAACTATATTATTACATGTTATTTACATCTCAATAATTAAAAAAAATCATATGTTATTTATGCATTTATCCTTTCTTCTATATGTCATTTACACATATACCCTCTTATATATATATATATATATATATATATATACACACACACAATGAATTATATTATTTTTATTTTTTTTTCTTACAAGGGTGCTTATTTATATTAAAATATGAGATTAATCGTATTTATGGTATTCTAACTATCCATTCTCAAAAGTATGTTTCATGAATTCGAATCTGTTTATAGACATAATAATGTCTTACCATTTTTACCACGTCTGATGAATATTATTTCATAATTTTATTACAATACATATATTATTTTTTTCATATTTTGTCAATTATTTTATATTTAGTTGGTGCATATATTTTTAAGATTAAACTACCGTAACAAGGTTCAATATTACCCAAGTAAATGGGATAATTGAATGTTACTTAATTAACAAATTCCTTAAAATTTTGAAATTTTTAATTATTTTTTAGGTAAAATATTAACAAACTACCAGCCCGAACCTACAAATCAAACCACATGACATAATGCATCAAAGTATCAAAGTATATATTACAAAAAATAATCTTAACTTAGAGTGTCAAATTTATGAATATATTCTTCCAATTACATATTAGTTTATAATTTTATACATAGTTAATTAGATACCTTTAATAAGACATATTTATTTCCATTGGATTTTAAAATAAAATTGTAAATAAAGAGATACAAATTAGCTTGCAAAACCTTTTTAGATTTTTTTTTACACAGAAATTAAGAAATTAAAATATCTCCTGTGTTTGGCACATGCGGGGAATATTATTATTCAGCTAAATCATTAATTCCGTTTAAATTTAACATTGTTAATCACCCATACCGAATCCAACCCTAATGATTGAGGTTTAGAGGGCTCGGGTCGGATCCACCAAGCCTTTGCCTGTCAAAATTAATAAAATATATTTTATTTTTTATTATCTTAAATAAAAATTAAACACGTTACGCACACTTTGATTTTCTATTGTGGGGGAGGGATTTGGGCCCATTTTGAGTCAAGAGCCATGTGGATGGGTCCATTGATGGTATCGGGTTCAGTGCCTATATGGGCCTACAGAAAAAGGAATTGGGCCCACTATTTCCATCTGATGAGGTCTGGACTGAGTAAATACATTGGCCGTCCATTTGCAATAATTTGATGCCACTCTCAAGAAATTTAGAAAAAAGAAAAACAAGAGATAGAAGGAGAATAGGAGAAAGTGTTTTCAAATCATGACAGATGGAGAAGGAGACCGTGTGCGTGACCTTTCGAGCTCTTACCTGTGCATGGAAAAATAAGGTGGCAATTTTGTCCATATTTCATGGCAGCTATTGGAATAAGTTGGATTAAGTTTGGTCGAGGCTTAAAAAAAGTTAGGTTTATTATAAAAATTATTAACCTGAATTTAACTCATAATTTATAATAAGCTAAAAAATTAACTTTGATTTGATTTATTTGTAAAATTAGTAATATCTAATTTATTTATTAGCATTTTAAGTCAAATTTATTTAAATTATAAAATTATATATTATATAATATATAACTCATATGATCTAACTTATATGTATAAATATATATTATATATTTTAAATTGATAACAAATTAGACTCATGAGTTAAGACCAAGTGTCAACGAGTAACGAAAGTCCAATAATTTTTTTCTATTTGAATTAACCTAGAGACCGGCTTATTTTCTGTCAAAAATAATAAACCTCAAATGATTTTTGAAAAACTCCAGATTTTTTGAAAAAATAAAAAATAAAAAAATAAAGGGTGTAATAGAAGGAAAGAAGAAAGTAGGGGACTCAATTGAAAATTTAAGAGATTTAATTAAATGAAATAAAAGTTGAAGGGGCATAACATAAATTGTTAAAGCAATCAGGGATTAGATCAAACTAAGGCCAGAAACCAGGGACTAAATTGCAAAATTCGAAAAGTTAAATTGATAACTGATGTAACGCTCGGGCCTGCTAATTAAAACAATGCAATTAGTGATTAGTTTCAAACGTTTTGATTAATTTCTTTTTAAAACTTGGTGCGATGAGGCTTGGTGAGGAACCAAGTTAATTTCGGCAAAACTGTTTTCATTCTCACGGAATTTTGACAAAATTTGGGTGGGCTGTCCGCACACGCATTCAGAATGTTCAAGCTTGATTTTTCTCAGATTAACAGATTACCAGCCAATTGATCATTTGGTTATTTTCATTTGGTCATTCCGAATCTTGTATGAGGATAAATTACAAGAAATTGAGGTAAGTTTTCAATTCTTAAATT